>JAUMHF010052488.1:0-18014 GCA_032359275.1 Microctenopoma steveboyesi
GTAACATGTTATATTCATACGTCGCAGGTTATTAGGACGGTAACATGTTATATTCATACGTCGCAGGTTATTAGGACGGTAACATGTTATATTCATACGTCGCAGGTTATTAGGACAATAACATGTAAATAAAATGAAAGAACACCTTAAAATGTGTCGGCAATATAAATTGTTACAGATAATTGTTAATTCTTTAACATTCTTGTTAGTGAACTAACGACGCGAGTTGGCCTGTTAATGCCTGACGTTGTGTAATGTCAGCCCAGGTATTAAGTATTATTATTAATATTATTATTTTAACATTAACATCTTGTTGTTTTGTGTTTTCTTGCAGAGGAGCAACATCCGTTGTTTATCGCTGTGAAGAGAAACAGACTCAGAAACCCTACGCTGTCAAAGTCCTCAAGAAAACGGTCAGTGATCTGTTGTTAGAGGCGAGAGGTCAGAAGAATCTGGGTACTTTACGAAAGAGAGTTTGTAGTTTTGTTTTCACGTACTGCTATTGAATGACTTAAAAGTGAAAGCACTTTTATCTGTTTGAAATGAAACAGCAACACGGTCTCAAAGTGATGCTGGACGTCATCTTCATTTCTGGCTCTGAGAATGCTCAGAGGATCCACACAGTCTAAAAACTGTCATCATCTGCAGTTACACTCCTGCCTCAGTCAAACATCCAGCGTTCACCTCTGTAGGAGAACTTTACACGCGTGTTATTATGGTTAGGTCTCACTACACGCGTGTGCCCCATTGTGAACCAGGCGAGTTTCTCACAGTTCGTGAGCTCTCTCATATTCTCCCGTTTCAGATCGACAAGAAAATCGTTCGCACAGAAATCGGCGTCCTGCTGCGTCTCTCCCACCCAAACATCGTAAGTGTCTGTCACTTATTCACACAACGATTAACTGGATCCACAGAATCGGAGATCATTGGTGATCGTGTGCCGTACAGAACATCGTCTGGATGAATACTAATGATAATAACATGTCACACGTATAATAACTGGATTTCACTCTGGGTAAAATACTACAGTAACAGGTCATTAAACATCCATCCTGGGGTCAGTTTGTGTCGGGAGCCGACAGATGCACGTGAAGCTGGAAGACTTTTTTGTGCCTGTTTTGCTTCAGATTCAGCTGAAGGAGATTTTTGAGACTGACACCGACATCGCTCTGGTGCTGGAGCTGGTGACTGGAGGCGAGCTGTTTGACAGGTACACACGTGCACTGCGCTTGCTACAGCTGCAGAGATGCTGACGCTGACTTATGATGACGTAATGTACACTGGATCTGGATCAGATACCAGTGTAATCCAGTCCAAACTGAACCCAGGCTCACCTGTGTGGACAGGTGAAACTCCCTGGGATCCGCACCGAGCCGTTTCTCTCTGGGTGGAGTGATTTCCTGGAAACTAGTTTCTCCAGGGCACTCTGTCCCCCCAGAGAGAAAACTGTTCCAGCAGGCACCTCCTGTTGTTTTTACACCTCAGATACAACATGTTCATTAAAGAGCCAGGCGGCACTTCATGCTAAGCTACGCTAACCACCGCCATCATTTCCTATTTCTGCACAGTTCACATCTCCACGCCACACAAGCTTCACCGAGTTAGATGAGGCGGTGTAGTAGGTGTAGATTCAAACTGTCCCAGAGGAGCTGGGACCTCAGTGAAGATCTGTCAGGAAGCGGGTTCGGGTAGAACAGAACAGCTGTGTAGTGTTTAATCCCGAGCAAAGCTGGTTTTCTTCTGTAGCTTTGTTAAAGTGGAACAAAAATAAAAACCAACCAGCGAATCGCGTAAAAAAAATAAAATTTAGTTTAACATAAGAATTAAAATTGAGGTCTTTTGGGAAACACTGTGTTCTCTGTCTCCAGGATCGTGGAACGAGGTTACTACAGCGAGAGAGACGCTGCTCACGTGATCAAACAGATCCTGGAGGCTGTGGCGGTAAGACTGCTGCGTTCACTGTCTGCACGCTGTGTGGGGAAAATCACCACCTGGTTCTGATCAAACAGCTCATTAGATTACTGCTCACGGCGCTCTGGGTTCAGTCTCTGCAGCTGCAGCGTCAGAACAGTTCTGGGAAAATTTGTTCACTTTACATCAGAAAGTTATAAAGAAACACCAACACTGTAAAAGCTGCGAAGAACATTTATATAAGCGCAATTTAATTTAAATACCTAGTACTTGTACTCTGCAGTACTTCAAAGGGAAACTATCAGTCAAATGTTATTACAGGTTAAAGTGAGAGAGTTTTTTACTTTTACCAGCAACATTAAATGCATCTTTATTTCTGATTAATAATGAGTACTGAGTAATGAGTTTCTGCATAAAGAGTACTTTTACTCTGTGCTACCACATTAATACATAACAGATGAATTATTCACAGATCATGTGATTCACTGAATAAAATAAATGTATTGAGTTGTGAAATCACACTGAGGTGGATGTAATGTGAACGGACTCACCACCATAACGACTCGAGTGGGAGTCTTCCTCCTACAGCTGATGAATCACACGCTTCCTGTTTGACTGCAGATTAATGAAAGTGGCAAAGAATCATCTTCAAATATCAACATGTGATGTTTGAAACCACGAGGCGTTCACTGACAGCGCTGCACTGTTCACAGAGCGACAGTCAGTGATGAGCAGAGCCTGTAATTATGGAAATAATCTTCTGTATCGCGATCAAAGATTTTTAGCTTCTTCTGTCCGTAACAGTGAAACGGGGAACACTGCCTCACAAGGTAAACTCAGGGGAAACACTGGCACCTGTGGGCAAAGGTTTATGTGGGAGATTTGTAGAAAGTGGGTTTAATGATCCATCACACCAGCTCCTCGTTAACCCTGTGTTTTGGTCGCAGGTGGAGCTGCACTTGGTGTAGTTGCTGGTGGTGTAGGTGTTTGTGTTGTAGGTGTTGCTGGCAGCAGGCAGTGTTGTTGCACATGGCAGCAGCGTGCAGCAGCTACAGGTCTCTTATGTAACAGCAGCTTCCATCCTGCTGCTGAACAGATTAAAACCAGAGAAGATTAACACACACACACACACACACACACACACACTGACCACAGCTGACCTACATTCACCACCCAGAGAAACATACGCCTGTTTATGTGTGTGAAAACTTCCAGCACACCCTGAACACATCATCATCGTCATCACTGCAGGTTCTTAACATCTGGTTCATTTTACACATCTGTAATTAGCAACAGAACACAATAGAAAAGCAGCTCTGAGGACATTTGACAAATTCGATCCACAGGACAAACTGTGCTGTGACATTTGCAAACAAATACATAGAGGGGGGGGATGTTTCTGACTGAAATGAAATGCTGAACCGAGACTCCTGTTAAACTCTGTTTTCATAGAGCAGGAAGTGAGTTTTCAGGGAGCAGCAGGGGATGCTGGGAACTGTGGTAAGAGACCATCTGTTAGTTCAGTTTCAGTCCATCCTGCCAGATCCTGCCCAGACCCCCACCACGCTGCGAAGGGCCCATGCCGCCTGCAGGGGGAGGTCGCAGCAGTTTGCACGGTTGTGCCGCAGTGAAACACTGTGTGTGTTGTAACTGTGACGTTGGTGTGTTTCAGTATCTACACGAGAACGGCGTGGTGCATCGGGACCTGAAGCCTGAGAACCTGCTGTACGCTGACCTGTCGCTGGACGCTCCGCTCAAGATAGGTAAGACGAGCAGGTTCGTGCAGGTTCCTGTTTTTGTCTGTGTGTGAGTGTGTTGAGAAGTCACCACAGCTTCACAGATGTGGGAGACCACACGAGCCTCCTGCCGCTTTCGACCCGACCTTAATGTGAAACGAACGACGTGCTGGAACGTGACACGCAGGCTGGAGCGACCTGGAAAACCCGGTGTTTCCTGGAGAAGCCTCCAGATGGTTGAACAGCTTCAGATGGAATAAGTTCAAATCCAGCCTCCTCTAACAGCTCGCTGCATCCGCCTCCACCATGCTCTGCTTCACCCTCTTCACTCGTTTCTCTTTAAACAGAAAATCGCATCAATGTAGAAAGTTACAGCAAACAAAGAATACTGTCTTTTTTATTTAGAATGAATAAAATCTCTCGTGTCTTACAGCCGACTTTGGACTTTCCAAAATTATTGATGACCAGGTGACCATGAAGACTGTCTGCGGTACTCCGGGGTACTGTGGTGAGTCACTCAGAATCCAACGTCGAGAAGCTGAAATAACTTAATATTAAACACGTAGAACGGCGACAGCGTCAGAAGGCCTGGTAGCTCAATGGTTTAAGAGTCAGACTGGTATGTAGAGGGTCTCAGGTTCGAGTCCTAGTCTATCCACTACCAGGTGTGTCCCTGAGCCAGACACCCAGCACTGGCTCCCTGTAAGTCGCTCTGGATAAAAGCGTCTGCCAAGCAAAGTAAAGTAAAGTAAAGTAAAGAAGAGAACCCAGTTCCTCCATCAGGTCCCAAGACCTGATGAATGGGGGGGTAATGGTACACAAGCTAGTAACGGTATTAGGATGATGTGTAGTAGCTGTAGTACTTGGTTTAGTACACGGTGAAGTACATCGTGCAGTAATACAGGACCAGTGTAGTTAGTAGCATCAGTAGTGACGCGTTCAATGACCTGCGCTGTCATGTAGCAGGTGGTGATGCTTTCACTGCAGGCTCCACTCTGTGGGATTTTACATGACTCCTCTGTCCTCAGCTCCAGAAATCCTGCGGGGAAACGCGTACGGGCCTGAGGTGGACATGTGGTCGGTGGGCGTCATCCTCTACATCCTGTGAGTCCATTAACACCTCGCTGCCAGTCGACACACAGACGTGACTCAGTAGTTACTCAGTTCTGTTAATAGAACTTTAATAGCTTCAAAATCAGTGTTTTTACTTTCGCTTCTTTTATTGTATTTTGCAGCTGCTGGTGTTTTTGTACTTCTACTTGAGTAAAAATGAACGCAGAGTAACAGAGTATAATTACACGTTACATGTGCTTTATTTGGGTTTAGTGCTGTATTTTAAAAAGACTGAATGAACGTGTGTCTTGTTCTCCAGGCTCTGTGGGTTCGAGCCCTTCTTTGACCCCAGGGGGGATCAGTACATGTACAGCCGCATCCTCAACTGCGACTATGAGTTTGTGTCTCCCTGGTGGGACGAGGTTTCCCTCAACGCCAAGGATCTGGTCAGTGAATCTACATTGTATTAATGACAAATTCTATTTATGAAGATTAGACCTCTGTCCAAAGACGTGACTTGCACTCCTGGGATATTTGGAAATGATTGCAAATGTTTCATGTCCTAAATGGTTTGACATTTTGGCCCAGACTAGTCTCCAGGGAGTTGCATTTAACTGAACTTCAGTTGAGCTGAACCTGTGTTTTAATGGTTTTTGTTAAAGCAAGACATGGTTTGACTTGAACCAGTGTCGGCTGACGAGTTCTACTTGTTGGATCCTCAGACTTCCTAACATCTACTCAGCTCAGTTCTTCTTGATCTCACCACACTGACTTCTATCTGATGAGACTCAGTCTGAAATTGGCCCATCCCCCCTTATCTATCTGCAGGTCAGTAAGCTGATTGTCCTCGACCCTCACAAACGCCTCAGTGTCCGGGAGGCTCTGCAGCACCCCTGGGTACTGGGGAAAGCCGCTCGCTTCTCCCATATGGACACCACCCAGAGGAAACTACAGGAGTTCAATGCTCGACGTAAGCTCAAGGTGAGGACTCAGTGAAGACCGAAGCAAACAGCAACAAGCTAAAACAACATGGACTAAAAACTGACATTTGTGCACTGATCATGTGTGCGTGTTGACAGGCTGCCATGAAGGCCGTCGTTGCCACCAGTCGGATGCACGAGGGTTCACGGCGCCGTACTGACAGCTGTGAGATTCCAGGATCAGGGGCTTCCAGGCAAAGCAGCATGCAGCAGGACCCGCCTCCTGAGTGCACAGATCCCGCCCCTGATGGCAAAGAGACGCCGCCCGCAGATCAGCAACAACCGTGTGACAACGAGCTGAAGCCTGCTGACCAAAGTGCCCTCAGCCCCTCACCCCCACACAGTCCCAAACCGCCTAGCTCTGACGCCACCAACTCCAACAGGCCACCGCTGCGAGCCGACGGGCTGAGACAAGTGTCTGTCCTTCCCAAAACCATGCTGGTGCAACCCCGGCTGCCACAGAAGAGCTTCTCCGTGGTAGAGCCTGCCTCCAGGGCTGACATCACTCCCACGCTGGCCACGCCCCCAGGTCCCAACAGCCTCAGCAACGGCTTTGTGCCAGAGGTGGAGCCCGCCACCGAGGCTGCCCACTGCCAGTGATGTGACAAACAGAGATCAGAGCAGAGGCTCCACACAGAAAGCATGAGGTTTATTATCTAATCAAATTATTGGGATCAGATTACACCAAAACCAATCATCTATAACATTCTGCTAACATTTAATCAGTGTCGCCCAGCTAGCATGCTAAGCTAACATGCTAACAGCTGTGTACTGACTGAGGCATTTTTGCAGCTCAACACTTTTTCTGTTTTTATTGTTGAGCTGCTGCTTTTCTGGTGGAGCGTGGAGATTATTCAGTACATGATATCAAAAAGCATTTGTCCCATATCAGGACTTTATATCTGCCGTTTTAACCGTGAGTAGGAAAAAGACCCTCACTTGCTAACAAACACTGCTAACAAAAAGTACAGCATCATTTAGAAGCCGTCGTCATTGACATTCGCCGTGTGCCTTGTCATGAAATAAAGGTGTTTAGAGTCATTTAATAATAAGCCTGAGTGGTGTTAGCAAAATGCTAGTTTTCTAGCTCTAAGCAAAAGTTAAATTTCTTTACATAATAGATCATATGAGAGTTTAATAATCGGCTCATGTCAGCGGCATTTTCAGAAATGGTCAGAAATTCAAATAATCTGTTGATTAAATGTGATAAACAACTAAATATTCCACAAAAACTCTTCTTAGCAGATTTTGTTATGAAAATCTAGAATATGTCCACTATTTAAGTTTCTCATAATGAGATATGTCAACAAACTGCTGCACAAAGCAAAGTCAGACTCAAGGTACCACTGAAACAAAGACACCCTGAGTACATCTGAGTAGACCTTTGAGTTTAAAGCCAATCAAACTACTTTCACTCTGACAGACGCGTAAATCTGCCCACTGTCTGAACTATAAACTAACCCTGTTGTGAGTCCACAAAAGATTTCATTCTAACTGATCTGTCAGTGCTGTAAGTCAACATCAGATATCTACAGAGAAAAAATGGTAACAGGAACCAGTTTAAGTTATGATATGGGACAAATGAGGACTGCGGTCTCCTCTCTGGATTCTTCTTCTCCTGGTACAGAATTTTTCTTTGGCTGCTCAGGACGGAGCTGATTGATTGTATTTTATTAAACGTTGGTAAAATGTCTGAAGGAAAGCTTCTTCAGAACATCTGAGTTCAGGCTTTAACGTTGCTCTGAGAGGAGAAACAGGAGATTTCTGGTTCTCAAAGAGACAATTAGCTTGGAGTTTTGTATCCTTTCTACTCTTTATTGTTGACACCCACTGACTGTATGAGTAGATAACGTAGCTCCCGTCTTTAGCGTTCAGGTAACGTGTCGTGTTCGTAAAGCTTCTAGTAAAACACTTTAGCAGCAGTGACGGTGACTTCCTGTTTGCACTGTACATAGTTTGGTTTAGACACATTATGTCCCACATTGTTACGGCTCCTTAAGACCAGACAGTGTTCAAAACCCCAAAATACTGAATTTGACCTTTGTGGAGAGTCCAACCCTTTCATCTGATCTGAAACCACACGTTCTACCTCTTTTTGTACAGGGGCTTCCAAAATGTTCAAACTGATAGAAAGGAAACAACGAGACGAGACAAGCAGACAGACCTGATCCTGGTCAAAGAAACTAAATGAGTCCACATTTATTTTGGTCCAATCAGTTTGACGAAACAGAAGAACACAACCTGTGGTCAGTGGAGTCAGAGTCGAACCTACAATGTCAACATGAGCTCAGGACGTGTTTAGCAAGTGTCTCAGGAGGCAGGAGGTACGAGGGAGCCTCTCCACAGTCCAACCTCAGAGCGAGACAACATTACCGTAATTAAAAACCTTTAAACCAAAATGATCCTCATCAGCTTGATGCAGTCACAGAGCTGTGAGAGCAGAAACATGATGTTTGTCCACTCTCACTGAGGCTGGTGTGGATCTAACCGGAACCACATTCTCTGGAAATGTGTAATAGCAAAGGAGCCATGGGAGCAAAGCAGAATTCGTTAGTTTCATGAGTTAGATTGTTGGTAAAGTAGTAGAAACCAAAATGTGTCAGAAAATCTCCTGCTCTGAGACGCCCCATAAACACAGTCCTGAACAGCATGCTGTTCTTCTTGTTCAGTCTCAACCACTACACAAAATCCAACATTTGTCCCTGAAGGGCTTTTCTTTTTAAAGAGGAACCAATCTCCCAAACCCACAGAACCCCACAGAACACTCCTTTAAGAACACAGCCGTGAAGCAAAGCCTGATTTGTTGCAGGTGTTTGGTGACGAATAAATTACCAGGAAGTAAACGTCGTAAAGCTACAACAGACATTTTGAAAATGATAGTAGCAACACTAAAAAATAATAGGCCAGAGGCAACAAAAGTCTGGAAAACTATGTGGTTCTAACCCGGAAGAGCTGTGAGAACAGTTAGGATGAGTAACACGTCGGGTCTTAGAGAGTCCGAGTTTGTCAGGTTCACCAACCTGTGAAAAACTGCGTCTACAAATTATCAGACTTTTTCAGAATAATGTTCCAACAGTTAAAATATTATCAAAACAGGGACACGGTCCAAACACAAACTGGATCGCTGTAATGTTCTGGTCCTCAGATGTCCAACTTGGTTCTGCGACGGATGTCGCTGCAGCTGTTGCTGTGTAGATTTTTTGCAAGTTGTCAGGGGAGCTTGGTTCCTCTTCAGATAATTGGGTAAAAACACGAGTGTTCTGTTGGACCGTTCAGCTAGATGCAGCGTTCACCTGTCCACAGGTGTTTGCAACTTAATGCCAAACGGAGCGCACTGGATAACTAGCTATCATGGTAAAAGCATGTATACTGTATATTTGATTTTCATCTATACTCTTGTGTAAACATGAATATTTTGCTCGTATTTATCTCGGCCTCTAACGGGACATTTGGGCGGGTTCTGTGTGGGCGGGCCTGAACTGTCTGTGGCGTTTGTTTTGTGTTTGATGAGTAATCTTGTATCTTTTTCATTTGGGACGACGGACACATAAAGTGGCATTGTAACAGTCTCAGCTGTTGCATGCGTATCTCTGCATGTTTTATTTAATTTCTGTGGATCATATCGAGTCAGAGTCGAAACTTTGACTACTGCAGGACTCGGTTACAGCAGCGGGACGTTTCAGCCTCTGAGGCGGGTTTTATCACTACATGTACAGTAAAGTATATCTGATAGAAATCACTCATGGTGTCTGGTCTTTTTCTGGGGGACACATGATACTCAAGTGCATGTTCAGCAAGGTCCAGAAGTGTTTGGACAGCGACACACCTCCTTCAACTACTGAAGCTGGTTTGTACCCGACATTTGTCGCCATGGAAACATTCAGAACATACGGCACCGTAATGGTTCAGGCAGCAGCTGTTGACAAGGTCGTTTAACTATGAACCTATTTATGGAGAAATGAAGTATTCATGGTTTTTATTCAGATTTCACACAGGACTGAAAGAGACCGAACCAAGTCATCCCATGGGACTAGTACTACTACTACTACTACTGCTGCTACTACTGCTACTGCTACTACTACTGCTACTAATACTACTACTACTACTGCTGCTACTACTGCTACTGCTACTAATGCTACTACTACTGCTACTACTACTACTACTACTGCTACTAATACTACTACTACTGCTGCTACTACTACTAATACTACTACCACTGCTACTGCTACTACTGCTGCTACTGCTACTAATACTACTACTACTACTACTGCTACTAATACTACTACTACTGCTACTGCTGCTATTACTGCTATTAATGCTACTACTACTGCTACTACTACTACTACTACTGTTGCTACTACTGCTACTAATACTACTACTACTGCTGCTATTAATGCTACTACTACTGCTACTACTACTACTACTGCTGCTACTACTGCTACTAATACTACTACCACTGCTACTGCTACTACTGCTGCTACTGCTGCTACTGCTACTAATACTACTACTGCTACGAATACTACTACCACTGCTACTGCTACTACTGCTGCTACTGCTACTAATACTACTACTACTACTACTGCTACTAATACTACTACTACTGCTACTGCTGCTATTACTGCTATTAATGCTACTACTACTGCTACTACTACTACTACTACTGTTGCTACTACTGCTACTAATACTACTACTACTGCTGCTATTAATGCTACTACTACTGCTACTACTACTACTACTGCTGCTACTACTGCTACTAATACTACTACCACTGCTACTGCTACTACTGCTGCTACTGCTGCTACTGCTACTAATACTACTACTGCTACGAATACTACTACCACTGCTACTGCTACTACTGCTGCTACTGCTACTAATACTACTGCTGCTACTGCTGCTACTACTACTACTATCCTGTTATACAGCTGTCATTATCCAAGCCTGAGACACGTGAGTCAAAGTCCTTTCTGCGAGCAGAGTCTCTGTCTGTGATGTCGTCCCTCGTGGTTTGTCCCACACCAGTACGTTGACCAGGAGCTCCAGTCTGCTGCCGACACCTCCCAGACAGACAAGGCGCTGTAGGCCCCGCCCTCCTCTGACACCACCTGAGACACAGTGGCACCTGCTGATGTCACCACCGTGTCATTGACCCACCACAGGACGTTTTGCACAGGTGACTTTAACCCAGTGAGGAGACAGACCAGCATGTGAGGAGACCCTGGGTCCAGGTGGAGCTCTGAAGAAAGGATCTGAACAGTCGGAGCAGCGGAGGAACCTGACAAAGGACACAAGGAGTAGCTCAGCTGGTAGAGCAGAGGTCAGTGGTTTGATTCCCAGTTCCTCCTGGCTGCATGTTCCCACACACACTGCTGATGGACTATTTCTCTGAGATGATCAGCATCATTATGTAACGTGTTTATAAGAGACGAGGACGTTTTAGAGACAGTGAACATGCAGACGACAGGACGAAGACAAACACCCTGGATCCTGGAAACACTCAGTCATAGTTCATTTCAGTAGTTCAGTCTGGTTCTTTAAACCACAACGATTCTGTTTGATGCAGGCAAATGTTTCATTCAGTGTTTGAATGTTTCACTTATCTTTTTACATAATGAGCGCGGCGCGTGTTATTGTAACTGCTGATGATTTTACAGGAGCAGAACGAGCTGCAGCTGCAGGCAAACGTGACAGATAACTTCCTGAACACTTGGTTTTTAATAGTTCAGTCCCTCGGCGGAGCAGCGGCACCACAGCAGCTCAGCCAGAGGTTTGAAACGGACTCAGCCAGCAAACAAAACACATTCAGTTCATAGTAAAACAAGGAAAAAGAAGTGTGAGCACGAGAGCGATGGCAGCTGAACTCATACCTGATTTATTCACATCATCACGGTTCCTGCAGAGCTACAGCTGCTTCCAGCTGTATGTGTCCGTTTAGAAATCCTACCTGCTGTGTTGTTGTGACAGTGAAGATCAGCTGCAGCTTCCTCCCCGGCGTTCACCTGCAGCTGAGTCCCTGCACTGAAAACCATCCACATGGATCCAGACGCTGATCCTGAAACTGAACAACATCTACAACAGCAGCACGAAAAACACAGCGTTAACAGGTGCTGCTAGGATCAGGGCAGGTAATTAAAGGAGCAGTTTGTCTCACCCCAGGAGGACGATGAAGATCACAGCTGAGTCCATCCTGGAGACTCGGGGAAGTTCTTTAACAGTCCCAAACAAACACAAACTTTATATATTTGTAAAAATCATGACATTCACATAATGGTTTACTTCAAACAGTAAGTTATATACTTTAATCTGAGTCCGCACATTTAGACTTTAAGTTTGTCCTCAGGGTAAGTTTAGTAAAAGTTCTGTTTCTTAACATTAAATGAAAGTTTCACATGATCTTGTTTTACCTCGGATGTTTGTCTGTGCTGATGTGAGTGTAGGTCTTGTCTGTGCGTCCTCGTCAGTGAAATCCAGAGACTTTGAGTCTGGAAAACAGAAACACGAGAAACCACGAGAAACCACAAACCAAAAGTCTCCAGAGGAGAGAAAGTGCTGCTGCGGGATCAGATCGACCGTTGGTCATGTCGGTTGGCGAAGGACAGAAAAACAGGAAATTTACTTTTTTCTGACATCAAGTTGAATCCGTGTCCAACGGCCAAAGACATTAACTGTTTAAGAAAACTCTCTGCTTTTTACGGTTCTATTAAAGCTCTTTTTTCTTCATGATAACTGTTTAATAACAGCCAAACACAAACTAAATTATTTGTCCACCATGTTGAGTTACTAATAACATTTTTCATCTTTAACTTTGTGGACACATAGTTATCACAGGTGAGCTCCTCTCCTGGGAGATTACTGAAACACAGCAGCAACCAGGCTGAGGGAGGAAACTTGTGCTGTCAAAGAGGGTTTTGCAGCCTGGTAGATAAATAAACATAATAACTGAAAGCTAAATAAATAACTAAAAACACAAATCAAATCAAATACATGTGTAGGTCTAATGAATGAAACAGCGCCACCTACCATGGTACTGCTGCCGCACAGGTGACAGAAGCACGTGAAGGCGGGAGGCTCACGCAGGTTCGGTCGTTCTCTGGGTGACTCTTACTTCTGAGCGCTGGTACCGTGTCTCCGGGCTGTAGGCAGCGAGCGGGCTTCCACTCTTCTTCTTTTTAATTCACACCAACACGGCATCACAGCACAGTCAACCTAATACCTGGTGTCACACTCTTATTCCTCCCCCGTGAGACAGGGCAGGTAGGAACTAATGTTCCAAGAGAAAAGACTTGAATACTTAACTTAAATATGAACATACGACTTAACAATTTAAATAAAATAATTATATTAACTTAATGTACTTAAAGTATAAAATAGGATACACAAAATCCATAGAATATACTCAGTTAAATGACATATACAATAACTAAGGCCTGGTAGCAGAGTGGTTAAGGCAGAGGTTAAGGCTGGGAAGCAGGAGCCCCGGGTTCGATTCCCAGCTGAGTCACCCAGCCCACCCCCCATACCAGGTGTGTCCCTGAGCGAGACACCCAGCGCTAGCTCCCCGAGCGCCTCCTGTGGCTGCTCACTGCCCCCCAAGGGGGATGGGTCAAATGCAGAGAACAAATTTCGTTGTAACATGTAAAAATGTGTCAATGACAATAAATGGATTCTTTATTCTAAGGTTACACCTGCTTCACTTCCTGTGAGCTACGGCTGGTTTTTAGAATAACGTTGATAAATAAAGAGTATCACAGCAGTTTAATGTTTGTATTTATTTATAGAAATGTCTGTTTACATCCATGGTTGGCGCCTCTGCCTGAACATGTCCCTCAGGTGACTCCCTGTGAGATGACTGTGATGTGATGCTAACGTTAGCTCGAGCTAACTCCTGTGTTTCCTGCTGGATCACACGGAACCACGAGGTTCACAGTTCTGTTGTTCTCAGTGATCACAGGAAACAAACACACAGAACCAAGACTCCCGTTTATTCCCAGCAGGTTACTAACAGCATTGCTTTGGTGACACCATACCAGGGACAGCTGTGTCTCCCATCAGTCCTCCGGCTGCTTCCTGTCCTGCTCGAGCCCGTGACTCGCGCCACAGTAATAAACTGCGGAGTCGCTGTACTCGGAGCCGCGCAGCAGCAGGGTTCCGTTGGGCCAGGCCGACACCTTGTGGGCTCGGACCCCGGCGCCGTACTTCGCCTTGGATCCGTCCGCAGCCCTGAGGCTGAGCAGCAGCTGGGGACTGTGTCCTGCTGGCTTCCTGTACCAGCTGACTGTGAGCGAGTCGTTGGCAGAGGCGCTGTCCAGCAGGGGGCAGTGCAGGGTGGCGTCCTCACCCACCCTCACCCGTACGGTGGAGGCTGGCAGCGCGGTGGCGCGGGGCTCCCGGCACAAAGCTGGAAAACAGAAACACATGAAAATAAGCCAGAGCCGTCACTGCAGTGAGAAAGAAAAATCAAAGCATTGTTTTCTGTTTGTACTTCATTTCCAACCTTGTCTGGTAAAAGAAAGAAAATGTACAGACTTTGCTGTGGTTTCCAGCACGACTTCAATAAAACAGCTGTCGTTTGTAATAACGGTATATTTTCCTGTGGTTCTGAATAAATCTTTCTTTAAACCCCTCAGACAGGAATAAAAATCCCTGAGCAAAGACTCACCACTGAGAGACACGAGGATCAGACACATCCGCACAGACTCGGGCTCCATCGTCAACTGCTGCTGCTGACAGAGCGAAACGGGTCTCGTCGATCCACAGGTTGTCAGTAAGTGACGTCACCTGTGTCACTGAACTGTCAGACAAAACTTTGACTGTGTTTTCATTATTATTCATTATTCATAATATTAGTTATAAACGCCCCCCCAGGCTCTCTGTAACCCTGCTAAAAGATAAAAGCGTCTTTAAAGTAAAGTTCATCAACAAGTAATGTAATATATTTAATAGTTTAACTCTGGATTCTGTAGCTGTGGTATTAAAATAACATTTGACTGGCTGTGATCAGGCTCTCCGGCCTCCCGGGGGCGCCGCAGGGCCTGCAGACAGGATGAAGGCTGGCTCCGTCCTAGTTGGTGTGTGTGTATGTGTGTGTGCGTGTGTGTGTGTCAGCATGAACATGAAGCGTCTCTGTGCTGCATGGAGACACCGTGAGGAAGAAGAAATTCGCTCCAGCAACAGTCCCTCTCAAAGCTCCTCCAAATTAAAAGCTCAGTATATTCATTCTGACTAAAGTAATTTTACATTGAAATGTACAATGTTTTAAAGAGACAGAAATAATTAGAAAGGCTGCCTGGGTCAGGAACCGGGTCAAAGCTGACCACCTCCAAAAATGATGATGAGACGAGTGAATGATGATGATTGATCAAAATAAAAGCAGAACAGATACGTCCACGTTCCAGCAGTCTGAGCTTTATGCAGCATTTCACACACACATGCAGCAGAGACCACGTGGATGTGAAGTGACCTCAGCATTTGATCAGCACCTGAGAAGAGCAGGGAGTGAGACGGACGCATCTTAAAGTACAGCTTGTGCTGCAGCTCCTCCGCACACAGCCGGTTCTGTTTCTGATCCGAAAGGTCCACAAAGAAGAACCAAGAAGAAAAGCCTGGTTTCACCTTTGTCCTGGTCTGTTATCAGAGCTGTGTTTATAGAGGTGCAGTCTGTGACTGTGCCAGCTGTGTGCCAACATCTGGCCACAGGACAGGACACGATGAACCCCCCCTTCTTGCCTCAGAGCTTCATTGCTGAGCTTTCTTGGCTTCAGGCTGAGGATCCACATACTTTCGTAGAGGTCGCGCAGGTTCACGGCTGAGCAGCAGCAACAGAAAGCAGCAGTGTTCTCGCACACAAACCAAACTTTCCACACGCTGCGTCTGGGTGTGTCACACTGCTGCTGTGACTTTCCTGTTGATCGCTGCGTCCTCTCCCTGCACGATAACACTGACATGCAGACGAGGAGGAGGAGGAGGGTGAGGCAGGAGGCGTGGCCGTCCTCAGAGGGAGCCCCTCCCTGTGTTCCTGCCCGCCAGAAGGGAAAGTCCAGCTCACTTCAACCTGAGAGTCGCCGAGAGCAGCTCCTCGCTCCACTGCTCATCATCTTTAACGTCTTCCTGACATCCTCCTCCTCTGGCGTTCGCCATGGCGGCCCCCTCCAAGTCCTCCCAGAAAGCCAAGAACGTGGTGCTTGCCCTGTTAGCGCTCTGGTCCATCGTCTCTCTCATCATCATCGTGGTGTGGGCCACGTCTCCGGACCTGAAGCCCTCCACCCAGTGCCGCGCTGAGCTGAAGGAGCTGAATGAGAAGGTGGAGGAGGATAGTGTGGCATGGAGCAAAAACAAGGAGGCGCTGGAGGAGAGGGTGCTGAAGGAGATGAACAAGGTGGACCAGCAGAAAGACGAGATCCTGCTGCTGCACAAACGCCTGAATGGCACCAACGCTGCGCTGGAGGAGTGTCAGCAGGAGAAGGTGAGTTATTCCAGAAACCAACCAGGTTCTGGTGCCGTAACTTTACATTCGTTTCTGGTTCTAAAGACAAATCCTCAGTTTGCTTTGGTCTCAGAGTTAAAAAGTTGAAGTTGGTTCTGATTTTAACGGAAACGGTTTCACTGCAGAGTTTTCTGACTCATCACCTTATCACCCAACAAACTTAATATTCAGCTTTCACAGCGTAATGTTGTTTCTGATCAGTCTCAACTTACTGTGAGACGACCCACAAAAGGATGAACGTGTCTAACACTGATCTGACTCCCCTCGATAAAAGGGTTACCCTAACCCTCACCCACACCCAGGAAACAAATCCACTCCCTCAGAATATCACACGTACCTGCACATACCACACGCAGCTCATAGGATTCACAGCAGGAAGAAGATCAGGGACAGATGAGATTTTAGGTCAAACCTCGAGTGTTTAACTGAGTAAGAGAAAGGGTTAAACTTTTTACAGCCTCGTTCTGAACACAGGAAGCTGCCAGGAAGTTACTCTTCACCACAGACACGACTGACAGAAGAATCTGCAGACACGTCTCTCAGACGTGTCTGTAGATTCACGCACGTTTTCGGCTTCTGTAAAACTCTGGTTGATTGTTTGTTAAGACTTAATGGAAGTCCGACTCAGTGGTGCAGGCTGATCGCTGCTTCCTGTTTCTGACAGCTGTGCTCCTCTGTTGGGCGTCGCACCTGCACCTCTGACTCAAACTAACACCGGAGAAAATAGTGAGTGTATCAAAGTGAAACAAACAGAACTTTCATGTCGTTGATAAAATAATAGTGTTAGCACCGAAGGCCCGATGGAACCTTTACAGAACGGTTCCTGAGCGCTGAACCCAACTCGTAACCAGGGTACGGACTTTAAAGCAGGTGTAACGTGGGAATCGTCTGTGTGTCGGTCTGCGGCTCAGAGACCAGGACCACTCGTCCCGGGACCAGCACCGCCCGCCCGCCCGCCCGCCCCTGGTCCTTGAGCCGCTGGTTTGGGTCAGAGGACTGAAGCTCGTCGACTGGAGCTGTGTGAGTTCAGACGATGAGCAGAGAGAACACGTCAGTCAGGAGGGGAGAAGTCAGACTGAGGAAAAAATAAGAAATCAGGGGGGAGTGGGGGGTGGGTGGAGCAGGGGTGGGTGGGGCAAACACTCACTTTTTCCAACCAACAACTCTGAGAACAAGTAGCTGGAAAAGTTGGAAGCAGCTAAACGTCTCTTCACAGTTTACACTCGGGGGGTGCTCAAAATGGAAACACGAGTAAGGAGGGAGGATTCTGCTCTGAAACAGGGTCTCTGCTCGGTACTGGCAGATGGAAGCTGAGTTCTTGTGCTGGGTGGGGTTTACACAGTTCCACTGAACGAGTCTATTTTCAGCATAATGGTTCTGGAGCTCAGTTCTGCACCCAACACACACACAGTGTTTCAGCGTGAACACATTTAGTTGGACTGGTCCTTTAAGTGCTCAAACTGTAACTGCTGTGTAAGAGCAATGTTTCTAAAAACCACTGGAGCACACGAACCCAGCGGACGGACAGAAACACGCGACCTCCGCCGGGTCAAACGTTCAGAAACACGTGACCTCCGCCGGGTCAAACGTTCAGAAACACGTGACCTCCGCGGGGTCAAACGTCAGGAAACACGCGACCTCCGCGGGGTCAAACGTTCAGAAACACGTGACCTCCGCGGGGTCAAACGTCAGGAAACACGCGACCTCCGCGGGGTCAAACGTTCAGAAACACGTGACCTCCGCGGGGTCAAACGTCAGGAAACACGCGACCTCCGCGGGGTCAAACGTTCAGAAACACGTGACCTCCGCGGGGTCAAACGTCAGGAAACACGCGACCTCCGCGGGGTCAAACGT
>JAUMHF010052489.1:0-14135 GCA_032359275.1 Microctenopoma steveboyesi
GCCGCCGCGCACGAGCCACTGGGCCGGGCCCTCGACGGGCTCGGGAATCGCCTCGAAGGTCACGCCCAGCGCTTCCAAGGCCTCGCGATACTCGGCGAACCAGCGCGCGTCGGGCAGGTTCGCGAGGCGCACGGGCTCGTCGCAGAGCGCGGCGATGCCGCAGGCGAGCATGGACTGGTGCGCGTCGCCGGGGAACGACAGGGTCCCGCGCAGTTTTTTGACACGATGGATTTCCACCGCGTCCGCCGCCACGGTTTCCGCGGCATTCGCAGCATCCTCAGCATCCACGGCGGGTTCCTGCGTGTCGATTCCGTTTTCCATCACCGCAGCCTCGCCTTGTGGCCGCCTGAGGCCAGCAGTTCCAAGGCCTTCTCGGCCTCGGCGGGCTTGCGGAATCCCATCATGAGCACGCCTTCTTCGCCCTCGCGCACCTTGAGGATTTCGAGGTCGAGCACGTTGACGCCCGCCTTCGACAGGGGCTCGAGCGCGCGCAGGAGCGCGCCGGGCTTGTCCTCGATGTCGACGAGGATCTCGGTGGTGGGTGACGAGAAGCCCTTGCGAGGAGCGCTCCAGCGCGCGCGCAGGGCGTTGGCCTCTTTGAAGAACCGCTCGACACCGTCCTCGACGAGATCTTCCTCGAGGATTTCCAGCTCGCGACGGAAGGCGGGCAGAATCAGCTCGAGGTTCTTGCGGTTGGTCCGCAGGATGGGGTCCCACACCGCGAAGTTGGAGGCGGCGAGGCGCGTCATGTCGCGAAAGCCGCCGCCCGCGACCTGCAGCATCTCGTCGGGATCGTCCACCGAGGACAGATAGGCCGCGAGCGCCGTCGCAAGCAACTGGGGAAGGTGCGAGACCGAAGCGACCACCGCATCGTGACGCTCGGGGGAAAAGCGCAGGAGGCGCGCGCCCAGCCCTTCGACGAAACCCTCGAGGGTCTTCAGCGCTGCGGGAGGCGTGTCCTTCTCGGGGCACAGGATCCACGCCGCAGTCTCGAACAGGTGCGCATCGCGCGCGGCGAGCCCGGTCTTCTCGGAACCAGCCATGGGATGCGATCCGATGAAAGTGCCGGGCCCGCCGGACGGAAACACCTTGCGCGCGGCGGCGCAGATGGCCGCCTTGGTGCTGCCCACATCGGTGATCACCGCACCCGGCCGGAGCACGGGCGGTTCCTTTTCCCACTCCCCCAGCAGCCCGAGGATGCGGTCGATGGGCATGCACAGAAACCCCAAGTCGCACGCGCCGAAGGCGCGGCGGGCGTCCGCGTAGCCGACCCCCTCGTCGATCAACTTGAGGGACAAGGCCTCGCGCAGGGTCTTGTCGGAGGAGATCCCGATGATTTTCCAGTCGGGGTGACGCTTGCGAACGGCCTCGGCGAGCGATGCGCCCAAAAGGCCCAGGCCTGCGATGGCGAGGGTTTTGCTTTCCCCGCTCACGCCGCTCCATCCTTCCGCTTCTCTTGCCGCGCCTCTTGCAACAAGCGGTGCTCTTCCATGATGCAATTGAAGATGCGGTGCAGCGCCTCGTCGGAAAGCGGCCCGGCATTCTGCGCCGAGACTTTGTCGAGCACGGCCTTTTCGCGTTGTGCGTCAAAGACCGGCAACCCGCCTTTCTGCTTGAATGCCGCGATTTGCTCGGCGCAACGGGCGCGATCGTTCAGGAGCGCCACGAGCTGCGCGTTCAGGTCGTCGATGCGCGCCCGCCAGTCGTCCAAAGATTCGGGCTGCGCCGCGCTCATGCGGATTTTTCCTTGCTCGGCGCAATCAGGGACTGCGCCAACGTTTCGAGTTCCGCGCGCATTTCCGGCCACGGCTTTTTCTCCAGCGTGCGGCGCACCAAGGCGCTGCCCACCACCGCGCCGTCGCACAATGCGCACACGGCGCGCACCTGCTCGGGCGTGGACACGCCGAAGCCCACCACCCCGGGCAGGTTCGCGGTCTTCTTCACCGCCGCCAGCTTGGCCTCGAAGCCGTCCTGGAACTTCGCCTGCTCGCCGGTGATGCCGGTGCGCGAGATGTAGTAGAGGAACCCGCTGCCGACTTCAAGGATTTTCGCGAGGCGCTCCGGCGTGGTCGTGGGCGCGGCGAGGAAGATGAAGCGCAGGTCGAGCTCGCGGCACACGGCGAGCATCTCGTCGGCCTCTTCCACCGGCATATCCACGAGCAGGAAGCCGTCGGCGCCCGCCTCCTTGGCGCGCTGCGCGAAGTCGCGGAGTCCGAGGCGGAAGATCGGGTTGAGGTAGGAGAACACGACAATGGGCAGATCGGGATTTTGCGCGCGGATGGCGCGCACCATATCGAGATAGGCCGCATCGTCCACGCCGAGCTCGAGCGCGCGCGTGGCGGCGGCCTGATTGACCACGCCGTCGGCCATGGGGTCGGAGAACGGATAGCCGAGCTCCAGCACGTCGGCGCCCCGCTTCGCTAAAAGCCCTGCGAACTCGATGGTTTCCTTCGCGCCGGGCACGCCTGCGGCGATGTACGGGATGAAGGCCTTCTTGCCTTCCGACTTGAGGCGCGCGAACGCGGCGTCGATGCGATTCATCTTCTTCGCCGCGCTCACGTCGCCCCCGCCGCGTCCATCACCGTCTGCATGTCCTTGTCGCCGCGACCCGAGAGGTTCACGACCATCAGCGTTTCCTTGGGAAGCTTGGGCGCCAGCTTGAGCGCGTGCGCCACGGCGTGCGCGCTCTCGAGCGCCGGGATGATGCCCTCGAGGCGGCACAGCTTGTGGAAGGCGTCCAGCGCCTCCGCGTCGGTGGCGTGCGTGTACTCGATGCGGCCCGCGTCGCGGTAGTACGCGTGCTCGGGGCCGATGGAGGCGTAGTCGAGACCCGCCGACACGCTGTGCGTTTCGGCGATCTGCCCTTGCGGGGTCTGCAGCACGTAGCTGCGCGCGCCTTGAAGGACGCCCAAAGCGCCGCCCTCGAAGCGCGCCGCATGACGCCCGGAGGCGATGCCTTCGCCGCCCGCCTCCACGCCGATCATCTTGACCGAGGGCTTGTCGAGAAAGTGATGGAACAGGCCGATGGCGTTGCTGCCCCCGCCCACGCAGGCCACGAGCACGTCGGGCAGGCGACCTTCCTTCTCGCGCATTTGCGCGTCGGTCTCCACGCCGATGATGCGCTGGAAGTCGCGGACGATCATGGGGTACGGATGCGGGCCCAACGCGGACCCGAACACGTAGTGGGTGTCGGCGATGCGCGTCACCCAGTCGCGGATGGCCTCGTTGATGGCGTCCTTGAGGGTCTTGCTGCCCGACTCCACCGGCACCACCGTCGCGCCGAGCAGGCGCATGCGGTACACGTTGGGGGCCTGGCGCGCCATGTCGACGCTGCCCATGTAGATGACGCACTCCATGCCGAAGCGCGCCGCCGCCGTGGCGGTGGCCACGCCGTGCTGGCCCGCGCCGGTCTCGGCGATGATGCGCTTCTTGCCCATTCGGCGGGCGATGAGCACCTGGCCGATGGAGTTGTTGATCTTGTGCGCGCCGGTGTGGTTGAGGTCCTCGCGCTTGAGGTACACCTTGGCGCCGCCGCAGTGTTCGGTCAGTCGCTCGGCGAAATACAGCGGCGAGGGACGGCCGACGAAGTCGCGGAGGAGTCCGTCGAGCTCGGCCTTGAACCCCGCGTCGTTCTTGATTTTGGCGTAATAGGCCTCGAGCTCCTCGAGGGCGGGCATGAGGACTTCGGGGGCGAATTTGCCGCCGTAAGGGCCGAATCGGCCCCAGGCGTCGGGCAGGCTGGCGGGGGCAATCATGGGTCGCCCAAAGGTAGTTTCAGGGGCGAAAACGGGGGCCGGGAAGCCGCGAAAACGGCAGTTTCAGGGTGCCCGCCTCGACAGGCTCGACGACCGTTGGTCTGCAAAGGTGGGGCGCCTCGGGCCCCGCGCCTGTCCGGGCCACAGGCGCCGCGCTCCTTGGGAGATGCGGCGGTCAAAACTCCATGCCGGCGAACACCCGCAGCACAAGATTCTTGACGTCGACATCATCCGCGCTGTCCTCCGGTTCGAAACCGTTGCTCAGGCCGTAGCCGGCGGCCACTCCCAGCAGCCAACGCTTCTCGGTACCCGCCCGCGGAATGTAGAGGCCCGCTTCCGCCTCTGCCAAAAGGTCGAAACCCTTCACATACTCCTCGATGTCTTCCGAGTCGGAATCGGAATAATCGCCGTAGTAACCTTCATAGCTGAATTCGAAATCCGCGGTCGCGCTCATCAGGAAAGAGGGGACCAAACGCAGCGCGAGGTAAGGGCGCGAACCCGTCTTGCTCCGGTTTTCGAACTGGACGCCGACCGGCACGATGATGTAGGTCAAGGTGATATCGTACTTGTTCTCGACGGACTCATAGGAGTCCTGGTACTTTTCTTCCGCGCGGGTTCCGCGATTCTCGATGCCGACGCCGACGTGCATGTTCCCGTAGTTGCGGGGAAATTCACGCATCACGGAAATATGAAACCCGGGATCGAATTTGAGATCCATCTCCATGTCCTCGTCCACCAAGAATTTGGACAGATTCAGCCCACCGCGCACCGTGTACGCCTGCGCGGAAATAGCCACCAACAGGATCGCCGCAAGAATTTTCATGTCAACCCCCGGATAGATTTAAAATCCATCACTATTGTAACGTGATTATTTGCTGTTCGTCTGAAGATTTTCGGAAATAAATTAACCCAGGTATAGAGCCAAACCCCTGCCGGGCCTAGAATGTCGTGCCCACGAACAAACGCACGACCAAGCTGTGGTACGAATACTCCCGATCCGGCGCGGGATCGTCCAGCGGGTCATAGTTGTCTATCAGACCGTATCCGACTCCCATCCCTGCCAAGGCCCGGAGCTTTCCGCCCATGCGCTGGATTCCGAGCGGCAGGGAGTATCCCAACTCGGCCTCGGCGACCAAATCGAACGGCGTGGTGCGATTCATTGCATTCTCGGAAGCATCATTCGCAATAACCAGATTGTCGTTCTCGTCCCACACGCGCACCATCCCGCTTTCCCTCGCGTGGACGATCAGCGAAGGAACCAGGCGAAGCGCGAGGTAGGCTCGCCCGCGAGGATTGTTGCGATTCTCGAACTGCATTCCAGCGGGCACTGTCAAGTAGGCCAGATCCGTCGCGACCTCTCCCTTGAATCGCCATCCGTCCTCGTCGACCTCGTCGTCTTCGTACGCTCCGTTGCGCTGTTCATACCCCACTCCAATCGTCAGGGCCCCGAAACGCCATGGAAACTCGCGCGCCGCGGAAACGTGGAGGCCGTGGCCGAATACGCGCTTTCCGGTGGCGACTTCCGGGGTCAGAAGATGTTTCGTCTCATTCAGGCCGACGCGGACGCTGTATTTCGGCTCCGCCATGATCTCGACCGGCATCAGGAACAGCGCCGCCTTCAGGCCGACGAACGCGACGGACCTGAAAACGCCTCCTCCCACTCCGTGCTTCACCGTAGGAATCAAAACGCAATCCCCACGAAAGCCCGAAGGACCAAGCTATGGAAGGTCGCATCTTCTTCCTCTTCCTCGTCGTAATAGTCCTCCTCTTCTTCCTCCGGATCGCTGAGGTTGAATAATCCATACCCCACCGAAGCGCCGAACAGAAGACGACTCCCGCCACCCGGCCCCTGATCTCCGTAGGGCATCGAATACCCCAGTTCGGCTTCGGTGACGAGATCGAACTGGCTGATGTCATCCTTGATATTCTCGGAGCCGCTTCCCGAGAACAGAACATCCCCGTACTCATCCACGACGCGAAATTTCGACTTGCCCCGAGCCTCAAGCAACAGCGAGGGCACAAGGCGCAAGACAAAAAAACCGCGGCCCTCGATTTTCTTTCGATTCTCGAACTGCACTCCGATCGGAAGCGTCAGGTAGGTGAACTTGTTTTGGGCTTCTCCGGTCACCCGGTAGCTGTAACCGTAATATTCATCCACGATTTCATCGTCGATTTTCAGGCCGCCGACGCGTTGCTCGTACCCGACGCCCACCGTCAAGGCCCCATACTTCGTCGGCGCCTCGCGGTGCAGGGAAAAATGATACCCTCGCTCGAAGGTGAGAACCTGACCATCGGGTGGTTCGGGATCCGACAGGAAGCGGGTCCAGTTCATGCCGACACGTAAACTGACGCCTGGAGCGGCGGAGTCCACGACTTGCGAATGAGATGCCGCTGCCGTCAAACCCAACAGGAGCGCGGCGGTGAGAATGACCGAGAGTCTGGAAAGCATGAGATTCCCTTCGGAATGCACCGACGCTCGCCGGGCGGACACGAAGGTAATAATGCCCGGAACCGGGACAACGAAAACGTTTGAATGCGCTTGCGGCCGCTATTTCCGGATCACGGCCGTCATCTGGTCGAAGCGCGACTTGTAATCCGTGACTGCGGCGTTGGCGGCGAGCGCCTTGTACGCCGCGTCGCCGTCCACCTGCGCCCGCACCGCCTGCACGCGGTTCTTCGGCGCCGGGTGCGTCGACAGCCACTGCATCCCGGGGTTCGGGACGCGCTCGAAGTACTTGGCGATGCCCAGCGGGTTGCGCCCCGTGGAGGCCAGGTAGCGGGTCCCCGTCTCGTCGGCGTCCGACTCGTTGCCGCGCGAGAACGACAGCGAGGCCAGCGCGCCAAAACTCTGCGCCACCACCTGCTTCAACTGGTTCGGGTCCTGCCCCACCAGCACCTGCAGCAGCACCGACAGGCCCGTCTCCTTGGCCAGCGCGTCGCGGTAGTGGTGCCGCATCACGTGGGCGATCTCGTGGCCGAGCACGCCCGCAAGCTCCGATTCGTCCTTCATGGATTTGATGATGCCCGTGTAGATGTACACGTAGCCGCCGGGCACCGCAAAGGCGTTCTGCACGTCGGCGTCGATGAGGGTGAATGTGAACGCGTAACCGGGCTTCTCCTTTTTGGGCACCGCGGCGTACACCGACTGGGCAAGGCCAATCACGTAATCCTGAAAGGCCTTGCGCTCCGGCGTGTTGGCGATGAAGACCGGATACTCTTTCTGCGCGGCCGGATCGGTGCGCAGATGCTTGTCGAACTCCGCGCCCAGGCGGGACTCGTCGGACTCGGAGACCAGAAGCGCGCCGGCGTTGCCGAACCACGCGCACTGCGTGAGCAGTGAAACACTGAACAGCGGAATGAGGAAAAAACGGACGAGACGGTTCGGGACGGTGGCGTGGTTCATGACATTTCCCCGGTCGAAGGCGCGGGCGCGGAGCCCGCATGTGCGGGGCCGCGCGGGACGCGCAGGAGTTTATAAAAAATCGCGGCGTGCAGGCACGCCATCAGCGGGATCCAGTACAGGGCTTCGAGCGCGCCCGGCCAGCCCGCGAAGTAGGCGCGCACCCCGGGAAACACGGCCTCTCCCGCGTTCCACGGCAGCCCGGGTTGCTCCTGCAGGATGCGGGTCGAAAGCGTGAGCGTGGCCGTGAGCGCGTGCGCGTTCCACAGCAGGGCGGGGACGCGGAACCAGACGGAAGCCTGCCGGCCGGGGCGGCACAGCGGCCACAGGATCAGCGCCCCGAGACCGGTGAGGAGATCCCCGGCCGCCGCCTCCACCGCAAAGCCCGCGGGGAGATCCCCCGACAGGGCGGCGACGAGGTGCCGGACCCCCATGAAATGCACCAGCGACCACGCCATCAGGGCCCGCAGCGGCACGGCGTCCAGCACGCGCGCGACGCGTCCGCGCATGAAGAGATCCGCCGCCAGCAGAATCCACGACGCTTGGGAGACGAGCAGCCACAGCCACGGGTTGCGCGCAGGCTGCAGCATCTCAGGCCCCGCAAGCAACCACGCGCCAAGCCCCGCGAAGGCCGCGGGGAACAACCAGGTAAAGCGGCCCAGCGCTGCGGGAACAAGCGCAAGTCCAAGGAAGGAAAAGGCGAAGAACAAAACGTCCGCCGTCACGAACGGGAGATTCGTCATGGCTACAGCAACCCCTGCCCGAGCAGCACGAGCGAGCAGGCGTTTTCGGTTTCGATGCCGGCCGCGTTGAGCCGCGCCTCGAGCGCCGGGTTTTCGGCGCCGGGATTGAAGATCACCTTCGTCGGAGCGAGGCGCACGATGTCTGATTCAAGCGCCGTACTGCGCTCCGCGGAGAGATACACCGACACCACGTCGGGGTGGGGGGCCACTTCGTCGACACGGCTGCGCACGGGAACCCCTGCGATCGTCTCCAAGGCCGGATTCACGGGCACGGGATCGTAGCCGCCCCGGAGCAGCGCGCGACGAAGCAGCACGTTGCTGGCTCTGTCGGGCTTGTCGGAAGCGCCGAGGATGACGAGGGTACGGAGGGAAGACACGGGGAAAAATTAAAATCGGAAATATGAAATAGGAAATCGGAAAGAAACACAAGAACAGATCTTACTTTCACAACGACAACTGATCATCTGTTGCTCCTGAAATTTCAAATTTCATCTTTCATATTTCCTGTTTCACCTTCTCTTCCGCGCCAGCATCTTCCCCGCGCCCTTGCCGCCCTTCCAAAACCCGAACACGGTGCCGCACAGGCCGCCGAGGATATGGGCAAAGCGCGAAACGCCGTCGTCCGCGCCGCCGAAGGCCGCGCTCACTTCGCCCGCGAGATACAGGCCGATGATGAGCAGGAAGGTCAACGGAATTTCGCCGGGACGGTGGTTGGCGAAGGAACCGAGCAGGATCATCATGAACACCACGCCGCTGGCGCCCATGAGTCCGGTGTTGAAGAACAAGGTGTTCAGCACGCCGGTGACCAGCGCGGTGATCCCGATGAGAATCAGCAGCCGCTTGCTACCGTGCTTCTCCTCAAGGATGGGCCCGATCAGGAGAATCACGGAGAAGTTGGCGGCCAGGTGGGCCATGTCGCGATGCCCGAGAACGTGGGAGACCAGGCGGAACCACGACCAGAAGGAACGGTAGTCGAAATCGGGGAGCGCGGCGAAGTAGGCGGGAGCGAGCGTGCCGCCGGTGCGCGCGCTGACGACGTTCACCACAAACGCCAGCAGCGCGAAGGTCAGGACGACCGGGGCGTTGTAGGTGGGGATCCAGCGGATGGACATGAGAGGAGAGTTGGTGGTTGGTGGTTGGTGGAGGCTCACCCACCCGTCAGATGCTTCCGTTTTCCATCACGGCGAATCTTCGTTTCGTGTTTGTTTACCAACCATCAACCACCAACAACGCAGGGCGGCCCGGAGGCGCGCCACCAACCCCACATTATTTCTGCAGCTTCGTCAGTTCGTACGCCAGCAGCCCATGGGCCACGGCCACGTTCAGCGACTCCACGTCGCCCTTCATCGGAATGCGCACCGTGGTGTCGGCCATGGAGGCCAAGTTCGCGCCCACGCCCGCGCCCTCGTTGCCGAACAGCAGCGCGACCTTGCGGCGCAGGTTGGCCTTGTCGAGCGTGACCGGCGCGCGCGGCGAGGTGGCCACCACCGAGAAGCCGTTCAGACGCAGGAACTTGATCTTGGCGGCGAGATCCTCGCCCTTCTCCAGCGGCATGCGCAGGAGAGCCGCGGCGGAGGCGCGCACCACCTTGGGGTTGTACGGATCGCACGTGCCCTTGCCGAGCACCACCGCGTCCATGCCCAGCGCTGCCGAGGTGCGCAGGATGGCGCCCAAGTTGCCGGGATCCTGGATGCCGTCTAGGAGTGTGACGGCGCGAATCTTCGTCCAGTCTGGCCGCAACGAACCGAAGTTCGCCACCGCCACAATTCCTTGCGGCGCCTCGGTGCCGCACAGGGCGCCGATGTCGGCGGGCGACACCACGCGGGTCTTCACCCGCAATTCATTCAGCCGCTCCTTGAGCGCCGCGTCCTCGAAGCCTTCCGACACCAGCACGACGTGCAGGATTTCGGGCGAGTGCTCGGCCACGTCGGCGATGTTCTTGGCGCCCTCGAGAAGAAAGCGCGATTCTTTTTCGCGCCCCTTTTCGGTCAGGAGCGGAAGGAATTTCTTGACCTCGAGCGAAAGCTCGGGGACGAACGGCTTCGGCTCGCTGCTCTCGAACTTGCGGAACGGGCGGTCGCCCTCGAACTTTTTGAAGGGACGATCGCCACCCTCGCCATATGGACGCGCGGGACGATCCCCGTATGGTTTCCGCGGCCCATCCTTCTTCCAGGCAGGCTTGTCACCGAAAGAACGCGCGGGACGCTCGCCATCGAACTTCTTGAAGGCCGGACGCTCCGAACGCTCGCCATAAGGACGAGCGGGACGTGTGGGACGATCCCCTCGGTCACCATAGGGGCGCGAAGGGCCATCCTTCTTCCACGCAGGCTTGTCACCGTAGGGACGAGAGGGCTTGTCTCCGTAGGAACGCGACGGGCGCTCGCCGTCGAACTTCTTGAAGGGACTATCCCCGCCAGTCGGGCGATCTCCGTAAGGTTTCCGCGGCCCATCCTTCTTCCACGCGGGCTTATCGCCGCGATCCCCGTAGGGACGCGCGGGACGCGACGGGCGTTCGCCGTCGAACTTCTTGAAGGCGCGATCACCCTCGAACTTGCGCCGCGGCGCGTCGCCGGCCTGATACGGTTTGCGCGGCGCCACCGGACGATCCGGCTTTTCGCCCCGCTCGCGACTCTTGAACCCCGAAGGGATCTTGCCCGCTCGCTTGGGGCCTTTCTTGGGGCCGTCGAAGCCCGGGAGGTCGAACGCGTCGCTCATGAACGACCCACGGTTGCCGTCTGGTTCAACAATTCAACCGCCTTCTTGTGGATGCCCTCGGCGTCCATGCCGAGAATACGGTGCAACACGGGAACCTCCCCGTGGGTGACGAACTCGTCCGGGAGCGAAACGTGGCCCAGCGGCAGTTCGCGACGGCCGAGATCGTTCAGGAGCAACGCGACCGTGGTGCCGTAGCCGCCGTGCAGAACGTTGTCCTCGACGGTCAGCACCACGCGGTGGCGGGCGAACAACGCGTCGTACGCTTCCCGATTCAGGGGCTTCACCGTGCGCACGTCCACCACGGTGGGCTTGAAGCCCTCGGCGCGCAGCGTGGCGGCAGCCTTGCGGGCGTAGCCGAGCATATGCCCCACCGCGAGGATGAGGACGTCCTCGCCCTCCTCCACGATCCTGGGAAGACCGATGGGCAGCGTCTCGAAGGGCAGCTTGGCGTCGGGCTCGATGGCGTTGCCACGCGGATAGCGCACGGCGATGGGGCCGTCGTTGTACTGCAGGGCCGTGTGCAGGAGATTGCGCAACTCCTTCTCATCGGAGGGCGCGAGAATGACCATGCCCGGGATCATGCCGAGGTAGCTGAGGTCCATCGCGCCGTGGTGCGTGGGGCCGTCGAGTCCGACGAGGCCGGCGCGGTCGAGCACGAAGGTCACGTTCAGATGCTGGATGGCCACGTCGTGCACAACTTGGTCGAAGGCGCGCTGCAGGAAGGTCGAGTAGATGGCGACCACGGGCTTGAGGCCGTCGCAGGCCGCGCCCGCCGCGAAGGTCACCGCATACTCCTCGGCGATACCCACGTCGTACACGCGGTCGGGCAGGGTGTTCGCCATGATGTTGAGGCCGCAGCCCTCGGGCATGGCGCCGGTGATGGCGATGATGCGCTTGTCCTTCTGCGCCAGCTCGGTGATGGCCTCGCCGAACACCTTGGTGAGACCCGGAGTGGCCGCGGGCGCGGCCTTGAGCTTGCCCGACTCGATATCGAACGGGTTGGAGGCGTGCCACTTGCTCGCGTCGGCTTCCGACTTGTCCCAACCGTATCCCTTGGTGGTCACCACGTGGATGAGGTTCGGGCCCGGCAACTCCTTGACCGCGCCGAGGATCTCGATGAGCGCCTCGATGTCGTGGCCGTCCACGGGTCCGAAGTAGCGGATGCCGAGGTCCTCGAAGAAGCCCCCCGGCACGATCATGCGGCGGATGCCGCGGTCGGCGCGGGCCATGAGCTTCTGGATGTGCTTCCCCTGGGGCAGCTTGCCCGCGAGGTCCCACACGTCATCCTTGAGTTTGTTGTACTTCGGATTGACGAGGATGCGGTTCAGGTACTTGGAGATGGCGCCCACGTTCTTCGAGATCGACATCTTGTTGTCGTTCAGGATGAACACGACCTTCTCGTCGATTTCGCCCGCGTTGTTGAGGGCCTCGTAAGCCATGCCGCCGGTCATCGAGCCGTCGCCGATGATGCCGATGACGTTGTAGTCCTTGCCCAACTGCGTCCGCGCCGCGGCCATGCCCAGCGCGGCGGAAAGCGAGGTGGTGGCGTGCCCGGCGCCGAAGGCGTCATAGGGGCTTTCCTCGCGCTTCAGAAATCCCGAGAGGCCACCGAACTGCTTGAGGGTGTGGAACTCCTTGTAGCGGCCGGTCACCAGCTTGTGCGGGTAGGCCTGATGGCCCGTGTCCCACACCACTTTGTCTTTGGGCGCGTCGTACACGGTGTGAATCGCGAGGGTGAGGTCCACCGTGCCGAGACTGCTGGCGAGGTGACCGCCCTTGGCGGCGACTTGCTTGACGATGGTCTCGCGCATCTCCGAGGCCAAGGCCTTGAGCTGGTCGACGTTGAGCCGCTTGAGATCGGCCGGGGAGTTGATGTTTTCGAGCATGCTTGTTCCGGGGCTTCAGTTCACGCGGGTGAGGATGTAGCGGGCGATGGACTCCAGCGCGCCGCCCTGCACCGGCAGGGCGCGAAGGTCGGCCACCGCCGTTTCAATCAGGTCGTGGGCGCGGCGCTTGGAGGCTTCCAGCCCGATGAGCGAGGGATAGGTCGCCTTGCCGTTCTCCACGTCGGAGCCGGCATCCTTGCCGAGCACCTCGGTGGTCTGTTCGATGTCGAGGCAGTCGTCCACGATTTGGAAGCCGAGGCCGATCTTGTAGCCGAACTCGCGCAGGCCTTCCACCGTGGCGGGGGCGGCGCCGGCCATCTGCGCGCCCAGCACCAGCGAGCCCGCGATGAGCGCGGCGGTCTTGTGCCGATGGATGTAATCCACCGTGTCCATGTCCACGGACTTGCCTTCGCTGAGAATGTCCACCACCTGGCCGCCGAGCATGCCGCGCGACCCCAAGGCCTGCGCCAAGGTCAGCACGCAATCGGCTTTGCCGGTGGCGGCGACCATCTCGAAAGCCTGCACAAGGAGCGCGTCCCCGGCCAGCACGGCCATGGCCTCGCCGAACACCTTGTGGCTTGTCGGGCGGCCGCGGCGGAAGTCATCGTCGTCCATGCACGGAAGGTCGTCGTGGATGAGCGAGAAGGTGTGCACCATCTCCAAAGCGCAGGCGGCGGGCAACACCGCATCCCCCTCGCCCCCGCAGGCCTCGAAAGCGCCGATGCACAGGGCGGGGCGCAGCCGCTTGCCACCCGCGAACATCGAATACCGCTCGGCCTTGTGCAGTTCCCCGGGCGCCTCCGTCTCGGCGGGCAACAGGCTTTCCAGCGCGGCGTTCACCCGCTCCGAAGCGTACCGGAGGAACTCTTCCGCCCGAGGGGCGGTATGCGGTTGCGTGGTCATCATTGTATGGAGGACGGACTACCCGTGGTGGGGGTCAAAGCTATTAAAAACGGGGGTTATTCGGCGATTTGAGCCGGTTTGAGGGACTGCGACACGCGAAATCAAAAGAAATGCGCGAATCCTCCGAAAGAAAATTCCGGAAGCGAGCCGGAAGCAAGTTCGGGGTGGGACGCTTCGCCGACAAACCTGCGCTTGGGAACGGTTCCCCGACCCGATGGCATCCGTTGTTCGCGTCCTTTTCAGGGCATTGTGAGCGAAGGTCAAACGCAATTCAAGCGATTCCGGACGAACGCGTGTTTTCCGGAAGCGGTATTGTGCTGAAGGGCATAGATTACGGTTTCAATTTGGTTTCCACTTGCTTCGGTTCATTGCCGGATGCCTTGGGAACTTCACCCCGGAGCCCCCTTGATGCGCAAACTTCTTTCCGCGACCTTGATTTTGTCCGGTGCCGCCCACGCCTTCGTGTCCTTTCCCATCGCCGACACCAATTTTCGGGCGACGCAGCACTACGTCTCCAACACGCTCCAGTCGACGATCCTGTTCCGCGGCCAGGTGGACACCGTGACCAACTGGGATGGCGTGAAGGCCGTCTCAAAGGCCGACAACGATTTCCTCGCCTATGTCCCCATCAACGGACGCAGCGACTCCGGCTACGTCATCCAGAACCACGAGCAGAACGCGGCCAACGCCGTGCTCGGCCACGGCGGCGGAATGAGCGTGTTCACCGCCCAGT
>JAUMHF010052490.1:0-17918 GCA_032359275.1 Microctenopoma steveboyesi
ACTGCAAAGGATTCTGGGAACTACACCTGCACTCTGAAGACCAACACCAATTCTCAGGTGTACAGCCTGTTGGTGGAGGCGGCAGACAAAGGTTCATGTGATGAGTTTCATAAAACAAACGTTTCGTCTTATTGAATCTTTGAGTAAAGGTTTAAAATCTTTCTCTTACAGATGTGACTCAGTCAGCGCTGATCGTTGGTGTGGTGGTCGGTGTCCTGCTAGTTCTGACCACACTCACACTCGTCTTCTTTATCACCAGAAGGTAAATCAATGTGACCTCTGGGGGAGCTAGCGTGTTACACACAGCCCGCCGTATACAACTTTACACAATGGCTTCAGTGAAGAGGCCAGTCAGCGTGGGTTTACTGCCACAAACGTTCATTAAAACACTAAAACCTAACTAAGCTGGAAGAAAAGGAGACTGACAGTCATACTACGTCCAGGAGGCCAACCACCCACCAGCAGGGGGCTGGGAGCAGTCTAACCGTGAAACTAAAGCACACACCAAAGCAACTACAAATATCACAGGCGCAAACCATGCAACTATAGAAAGTGAGTGAACCCCCAAACACCACCCACACCGGTGGAGTGAGGCCGTCACCAGCCGCAGTACAACGAAGAAAGAGAGATAGATTAAAAACCATTAACACTAAACAATAAAACTACTAAAACTAGAAAACATTCATCTAAAACAATAGTAACTAAAAAACGTCAGTCAATTAAACAAAACAAGACAATTTCATCTAACAAATTTGAAACATACCTCAGCGTGTGACTAACCTGCACAGTTTGTCAACCTGTAAACGTCATAACCCATAAAACAACATACTCTTTAGAATTAGAATTAAAAGGTACGACCAAGATCCCCAGTTCACCCAGTCACGTCCCATCAGGCAGCGCGGCACCTACTCGCACACCAGCCTCATAAGAAGGTGTGTCTGCCACCGACACAAATCCCAGTAACCACCGGCTATGTTATAAATCTGGCTTTGTGAAGACGTCACGAGTGACATATAACTTTAAATAAAATATACTTGATCCAGATGCAGCAAAGTAGTCCTGTGGTTTCACAATAGTTTCGTGGGGTAGAGCAGCTCGCGCAGTATAAACACATTAAAATGCTGCTGGAATGAATAATATCTTTAACAGACAGAGTTTTAAGCTGTTAGTTCTTTAAGAAGATAACTAAATATTGGTAAAGTGATTTCCTTATAAATGATTATGATATGATATATGATTGTTGGTTTGAGCAGCAGCAGGTTTGTTAGCATACGCACCACGTTAGCTAACATACAGTTAGCTTGTGTTTGGTTTAAACTCATCCTAAAAAACGCCTGACACAGAAACTTTGATTTATTCTGCTGTAACGCATAGAAAACATTAGCATGTGTCCACATCGACTCATTCACTCAACGTTATTAATATTGAGAAGATGGTTTTCTGTGTGATCTACAGACAGACGAGCAGTAAACAGGAAGCGTTTTCATTTGACATGAATTAAGCTAATACATAAATGGTCTTATTTGCGCCTGTACCTACAGAACGTTCTGTACTGAAAATGCTTTTTCTGACCTGTGATTATTTTAATTGTATTTATTTAGGAAACGAGCAGCGACGGCAGGAAATAAAGACCAGAGAGCTGTGGCCGACGAACAGCAGGTGGGACATGTTTTTGCTTTCTACCTGACACCAGAGGACTTTACCTTAAAGTCCGGCCTAACGTGACATAGGTTCATTAATAATTCTCAAACATTTTTGGTTTAGGGAACTTAATATGGGATGAATTATGAATGTTGTGATGCTTTTAAATTAAGTCTGTATCTGTGAGTGTAGACGGAAAACCCTTTTGAAGGTTCATTTCTGTGGTAGAACAGGGAACATCTGCTCTGTCCTCACCCCGTCTTTCCTCACCGACATATTTCTGTGTGGTTTGCAGCATTATGACAACAACTACAGCAGCGTCGTGCAGCCTGGGCAGCAGTGGGGGCATCACCCACAGGACACCAGTGGAGCTGAGGAGGACCTGAGCTACGCGTCCATCCAGCTCAGACAGGATAACCAGACCAGGTAGTGCCTACATGTGTACAGAGAACAGAGCCCTGTCCTCACCTTTACACGTGGGACATAAACAGCTTCGTCTACATGTGTTGAAACGCGCTCACTTTCTTTCCTCAGAGGGCCGAAGCAGGCCGACGCCGCCGTCATCTACTCGTTTTTAGCCCACAGAAGATGAAGTACTGTCTCCTTCACACCCCCCAAAGGAAATCCTGTCCCGCAGTGTGATGACGTGATTGGTTACAGGTCGAGTGTTACGGGCCTGATGCAGGAAGTGTGTGCATCTGGAGCCGCAACCAGCCACGCTTCACTGTTAAGTCTCCACAGTGTCATGTAGCTATTATCATCATCATCATCATCATCATCATCTTCTTCTTCTTCTCTCTCACACATGAACCTGTTTCCTTCCAGTTTCAGCTTAAAGTTTAGGAATTTAAACTGCAGCAGGTTCTTTTAGAACTGTGTTGTTCTGAACCTGCTGCTTCCGCACTGAGCTCAAACAGTGAGACCTTAAATGGAATACTTTACTCTCTGAATACTGCTGCTGCTGCATGAAGTACTACTACTACTACTGGGTTTAGTGTCTGTGTGAGAAATGTATATGAAATTATTAAATTTTAAAGGATTTATGGTGACACTTAAATGTATTTGTTATCGTATTACAAAATAATAAATATTTTCATTAAATTAAAAGATAAAAGAACAGAATTGTGAAATGAAAATCAATGAGACATGAGAGAAAGGTCTTAAATCGTCTGCTTCCTGCCGTCTGCTCTAAAAATAATAGTAATAAAAAATCTGTCCAGTTACTGTTTCTGGTGCTCTTTAAATGATCGTGCCCCCCCAAACACACACACAGTTATAAGAAATAAGATGCTGTTTTTTTTCAGAATTTCGCCGAGGAAGCTTTTCGGTCTGATCTCTGAAGTTAAGAAACTTACCTCATGTATTTGTTTCCTCTGCTGCTGCTCGATGTAGAAACAGATCAGACGTCCACATCCCAGAATTTCACGAATAAACACTTGAGACACAGAAAAGAAAGAAGTGAGAGTGAAAAGTTATTGTGAGCTTATTTTAGCCTGTAAAGCTGTGTGTCAGCAGATCAGAACACGGGGTCACTGTCAGAATCTATAAGTCAATAGGACATCTTTTATTATTTTGGAATTTTATTTGACTTTCACTTAAACATCTAATTTTATCCTCACACCCCTGTGGGATATTTTACTGCTCCTGTGTATTTTGTACACATGCTCGATGTAACAGCTGAGGAGTGTAAGACTTTGTGTTACAGCCTGGTTCATGGTGACACATCACTGTAGTTATTCAAGGTAACGAGAGTTCCTTCCTAATTAGTTACTAGTCATGAATAATTAAGGAAGTGACTACTTTACTTTACTTTACTTTATTAATATTGGATCCTACGGAGCCCTCTAGAGGCCATGTGTTAGAAATAAATTATTTAGGGAAAATAAGTTGTAAAACAATTATGTGGGGAGTCTGAATTTTTTTTCTACCACTTATTTCCCCAAACTATTTTTTTTACCACATGACCCCTATGGGGCTCCGTTGGATCCTTTTACTGGGCGAGGTCTGGAAGCAGAGTGCTTAAGGCAGAGGGCTGGGATTCAGAGATAGCAGGATCTATTCCCAGCTGCAGCACCCAGCCCATCCCCCACACCAGGTGTGTCCCTGAGCGAGACACCCAATGCAGAGAAGAAATGTTGTTGTAACATGTAAAAATGTAATAATAATAAAATAAAGTGGTTTCTTCTTCTTCTACACAATACCCATGACATAACATACACTGAGACATATTAATGTTCTGAAACAACTTGGATTACGCTGGAATGGAGACAACATAAGTGAGCCTCATTCATCTAATACGCTGCAGAGAGAAGCTGTGATCACGTGAGCCTTGGTAGACAAGCAAAACATTCGTAGACCAAGTTACTCGTAGTCCAAGGTTGCAGAACTTTTGTAACCGTTGACCACACTTTGTGTAAAGTGGGTTTTATTTTGGTAGTGTTAAGGGCGGGTCTTCTCTTCCGCTGTCAGAGGTCAACGTTCGGATTGAAGATGGCGGCGCCGGACGAGTTGTTTTGCTGGGAAGGAGACTGGGGTTTACCCTCCATCAGCACCGAGTGCCTGGTGGTTCTGGTGAGTCTCGGTTCACACCGAGCCCGAACCGGTCTGCTGGCAGAACCATTCACACTATGAGACCCGGGTCAAATGACACGAATCTGCTGCTACTGTCAACAAGCTAACGGCTACATGAAAGTCATTTGTGCTTTTCATACGCTCGGGTGACGGATAACCATCAGTTCGATAACATATTCATTAGCGTCTCGGTTAAAACACGTACATGTGTCGTAAGAATATTTTAAGAATCCAAAGACACTATTCTGACCATCTGGCGAAACGAATATTTCGACTGATGCATGACAGAAATGAATTTAATCGTGTTTGTGAAAGTTGCGGGTCAGTTCTCTGCTCAGCCAGTTGGTTGGCAGCCATCTTTGCTCTGATGCGGAAACCGAGGCGTAAGTTGTGAAAAGATTTAAAAATATTCTTTATCTTTGAGTAAACTGAATGTTATTTCTCCAGATCGTTAGAAGAGAATATGTGTATTCTCGATATGACAGCTTCAGTTAAACGCTTAGTGTTAAATAATGTTCTGAGTTTTTCAGACGTCGTCGATCAGTTTAGTTGCAGAGAAACCGACGTTTGTTACTGTTCGTCTCCTGTCGGCGGAAACACAAGGGACGCGAACTGGGTTTGAATGAAAGAAGAAGAATCCGCCTTCTTATCATTGATACGTTTTTACGTGTTCTGCATTTGACCCCCCCCCCCTGGAGGGAGCAGTGAGGAGTTACAGAGAAAGAACAGAGTTACTGATTTATCAGGAGATCAGGGACAGTTTTATAATTACTCACAGGTTTAAAAGCGTTGACCTCAGTGAGTTACTGGTGTCACACTTTACATGAGAAATAATAATTCCTGCGATAGGAAAATGTTGTTATTCTAACTGTTCGATAGCGGTATAATAATTCTTTGGCACATGTTGCGCTGCCTGTCTAAAGAACACGTCTCTACTAACAGACTCTTATTTTGGAGTGATGCACATGAAGGAGCTCGCTGCTGTTTTCTCTGATGTAAATGAGCACGCTGCGACCTGTGCACCTCCTTCCAGGACTGTAGATCTCTGTCTACAGGAACTGTTATTTCTGGAGGTTGGTGGCGTGCTACAGTTATTTTTTATGACGGTATCACCTGGTGTTCCACGCTAAACAGTTCCCTGTGTGCCACGCAGGTAGGAACTAAGGAAAACACTAAAACTTATAGTGACACGTGTAGCCATAACAAAATAAACATAAATCAGTAGAATATACTGGGTTAAATAATGTGTACAATATTATATCAGAGTGGTTAAAGTTATTTGTTGTTGTTTGTTTCTGATGAAACAATAGAAAGAACTCTGCACATGTTTATTTTCACACGTATCTGTCCACTATTTTTATCTATTATTTTTCATTATTTCACAGTTGCAGTTTTTTTAGTTGTAAATCTGTCGCTGTATAACTTAGAGAACAAAAACAGTGAGCTGCACATGAGCAGTAAAAAATCAGCTCAGGCATTAATTCATCAACAATAATAAACTGGTTATATTCAATAAATGTACTAAGAGGCGACTCGTGGCCACCCAGGTGCTCGTAGGCTGCAGACACGTGGTGTTTCCATGGCTGTTGTGGATCCAGGGTTCCTGCCTGCAGACCGCACTGAGGGCTGCAGTGCTCCTCTAGTTGATTGAACCTGACTGAAACATGTTTGTGCTGGACTGAGATCTGAGAGCAGAGCAGCAGTGCAGGCTGGGTAATTATGGCTCTTCTCTGCAGTGGTTGGAAAACATACCTCCGCAGGAACCTGAATCTGCTGCTGATCTGGAAACAACACGTCTGTTTGTCTGATTTGAACCAGATGTTTTACACCACAGGCTGGTTCCAGAAAACATGTTCTCAGTTTAGCCAGTTTAACTTCAGGCTGGTTTCTGGAAGCTCAGATGAGTGAGCTGGTCTCAGAGTTGCTGCCACTGCTGCTCTGTGAGCACGAGTCTGTCTGCACAATGTTTACGGTAATAAAACACCAGATGTGCCATATTCTGAATCTCGAATCCTTAACGAATAGAAGGAGGAAATTCATGGACATATGTTACATAATTATGGGAAATATCAGTTATCTGCACAGGAGAGGAGGCGGGGCTTCTGGTGCACACAGGTGAGGTCATGATTAATGAGCTAAACAGCTGCTGCAGGAAAAATACAGCTCATCGCCCTGTTTGAGTCGGTCAGCGTCTCACAGCTGCAGCGACACAATGACTCAGTCTGTGAGGTTACATAACTGAGTCATTTAACAGACAGTTTCCTATAAACACTAATTCTGTGTAATTTGGTGGAGAACACTTTGGTTGACTCTGGTCCAGCGATGTTATTTACATCATTGTCGTTTGTTCCTCTCTCGCTCGGCAGCGTGAGCCTAAAGTGAAACCAGGTGTCGCACGCTGAGCAGCTGTTTGAATTAACTGCGTTTAACGGGTCAAACACACATTAACGATTCTTCCTTCTCCGTCATCTGTAGTATGTTTCTCGCATGTTTTCGTCCTCAGTCAATAGAACTGCATCTGTTGTGAGGTCGAGTCTATTTGAGGGGAAGCAGAAATCAGAAAACAAACCCTGTCCTGGTTCTAACCTCAGCCACAGAACCAGGTCTGAAACTGGCCCGCGGGCCAGACGTGTCCACATGTCTCTGTGGAGACATCGAGCAGCAGATTTATGGGGAAATTCTTCCTCATTTTTTCTGGTTGTAAAAGTTGAACGATGCTGTGGAGTCAGAAAGAAGCTTTTATTTTTTATTTCCTGAAGAGCTGTGGCTGCAGACGGATGCTGAACTCTGTGACATACGCATCGACGCATCAGGATCTTTATTATTAAAGTTTGTTTTATTTAATATTAACTTTTATTGAGAAAGCACACAGTACATGACAGCAGCTTGGGAATCAACACAGTCTGCCCTCACATTTACATTTTTTGTTTAAGGAGAAACAAAAAAGAAAACCAAACAAACAAGAGAACCTAAGCAGGAGTGGCGGGGGGCTAAATTACATTCATAGAAAATCAGACCTCACAGGCTTTACATGTTCCCACCAGCTGCTCCATATTCTGTAAAAGGTTTCTCTCTGCATCATTTTTCCATCACATAAATCTCTTGCACCACATTTATCCAGTCTTCAGCTGTTGGTGGTTCAGGCTCGAGCCATCTAATTGTGAGAGGCCAGCAAGACGTACATGAGTTTTTTATCATCCGAGTTCAAATGATCTACTGGTATGTCACACAGGAATATGGTCCAGTGACCAGCGAGAAGATATTCTGTATATGGTTATGGATTTTAGACCAATATTGATGAATATCTTGGCAGTCCCAGAAAATATGATAATGATTGGCTCCATCTCCAACAAGCACCTCCAATTCCCCAATATCTCTTTTGAACAGGGGTAAAGAAAAATCTCATTATGTTCTTCCAACAGAATTCACGCCAGACATTTGACCCTGTTGTGCTCCACTGTATCTCATATGTGGTTCCAACTTTCCTGTGTAATAACCAGGCTGCCCTCTTTTTCCTACTTCATTTTAACAGACATAGTGCTGTTGCTCTTACCTCGCAGGATGCTATTGTATAGTCTAGAAATAAGTTTATTGGGCGCCCCAGACTTAGAGAGAAAAATGCTCCCACAAATTCCAGATCTTCTGGAATCTTCTATCTTGAGGTCTTGACTAATATAGTTCTTCACCTGGTGGTATCTAAAGAAGTCATCTGAGCTTAGGTCATATTTTTTTTTCAGGGTTTTTAAACTCTGAAGCGCTTCTTTGTGGATGAATGAACAATAGTCAGTCAAGCCTTTTGAGATCCAACTCTTAAATTTGTCATCATACTGGTTTGGGGTAAAGTCTGAATCATATGCACACCATCTTAGAACTCGAGTCGTGTTCCAAACCACATGTCTTAATCACTTTGCTCCACGCAGATATCATTACTTGTGATATGGGTTCATCCACCAGGTGCATTTTATTCTGCAGTTTTGTGTCGGCTATTAAGGCCTTAATTGGTATTTCCCCAATAGTTGTTCCTTTCACATCTTTCCAGCCTCCGGACAGCATGAACATAACTGGGCTGCCCAATAGTATAAGGCCTCAGCCTCCCTTCTCTTTTTTATTTGTAGGGTTTCATATCTAACTCTGGCTTTTTCCCTTTCCAAATGTATTTCAACACCAATCTACCCCATTCCTTAAATTGTTTTTGGGGTATAGGAATTGGTGAGGATTGAAACAAGTACAGCGTTCGGGGAAGGATGTTTAATCTAACTGATTCGATCCTAGAGTGTAAGTCTAAAAAGGATTCCATCTTTGTATATCAGATTTTATGGATGTCCATAGTTGGCTTCAAACATTTTAGGGAGGCCCCGAAGTATTACCACACCTAGGTATTTTATACTGTCTGCATCCCATTTCCGTTTATAGCAATCTTTAATTACAACTGGTGGATCATAATTTAGAGGTAGCACCTGTGTTTTGTTCCCATTACCCTTATACCCCTAAGGGAGCCATACTCTGATAACATTTCTATTATTTTGGGGAGAGCCTGTGGGACAAGATATGCTTAATAGCAGGTCTCCATTAATTTTGATTTTAGCTGTTGGATTATTGTACAGACCTGAAATAGTGTTTATTATAGAGTTATCAAAGCCATAACTTGAAAGCACCTTATATAGAAAAGACCATCTCACTGAGTCGAATGCCTTTTCGGCATCTAAACTTAAACCCAGGGTTTCTAATTTTTGTTGATCAAACCGCCTCAGTTTGTGTAAAACCCTCCTGATATTGTCCTGGGTCTGTCTCTGTTTGATGAAACCCGTTTGATCCTTAGGTATTATCCCGGGCAGGATTGTTTCCAGACTCTTTGAGATGATGGAGGTAAACAGCTTATAGTCAACGTTTAGGACACCCATGGGGCGGTAATTACTACATTCCAGTCTATCTTACCTTCCTTCAGAATCACAGAAATGATTACTTTTCTGTTCCATTACCCAATTAAATGTTTTTAGCAAGGAGGGGGTCAAATAATCATGCATTATTCTGGGCCAAATCCATCTGCCCCGGCCATTTTCCCTCCCTTTCGTTTTTTAATTGCTGAATGAATTTCATTTATGGTTAGGGGTAGGCTTAGGGTTAGGGGGGCTAGGGTTAGGGTTATTGTGTTCCTCCATCACTGTCGGTGGCTTCAGGTCAGATAAGAAGGAATTGAGGTCCCACTCGTTATCTACATGAGGTTGAGAGTAAAGACTCCTGTAGTAGTTGTGAAAACATTTCTGGCTTCTCCCCCTAAATGGTTCCTCTCCGCTTGCTGCTGCTTTTAAAGAGTGAACGTGCTGCAGATTCAACGTGTCTCACGTTACTTTGGAACCCAGTGTGATCTGAGACATGCATCATCGTGTCAGTAGCGCGGTTGTGTCGCTGACCTGTGCTTGTGTTTCCTCTCTGCAGGCCTACGCTCAGTTTGCAGGAGCTCCTCTCAAACTTCAGAAAGTCTCCAACCCCTGGCAGAGTCCCGGCGGTGAGAGAGTCTTCGTTTACACTGCAGACACGTTTCAGTTCAGACAAACTGACCACGTTCTGTGTTTCTGCCTTCAAAGGTTCTCTTCCTGCTCTGAAGACCAATCAGAAGGAAACTCTGTACAGGCCCTCTGACATCATCATCCACCTCAGAAAGCAGGTAACCCCCCCCTCTCCCAGCGAGCAGAGATTAGATAGAGACATTTGGCTTCAAGACAAAAAGAGAGAAAGGTTCAAGCTTTTATTCGCGGTTCTTTCTCACCGGACGTTCTGGTGACGTGTGTGTCGCTCAGTGCACCAGTGGTTTCTTTCTTCTTCAGGACATGTCTCTGGGTTTCATGTTGATGACGGTAAAACACCGTCAGTCCGTGTGTGTGTGTCTGTGTGTGTGTCTCTGCGTGTGTCTGTGTGTGTGTCTCTGCGTGTGTCTGTGTGTCTCTGCGTGTGTCTGTGTGTGTGTGTGTGTGTCTCTCTCTCTGTGTGTGTGTGTGTGTGTGTGTGTGTGTCTCTCTCTCTCTGTGTGTGTCTGTGTGTGTGTGTGTGTGTGTGTGTCTCTCTCTGTGTGTGTGTGTGTGTCTCTCTCTCTGTGTGTGTGTGTGTGTGTGTGTGTGTGTGTGTGTGTGTGTGTGTGTGTGTGTGCGTGTGTCAGGTCTCTGCAGCCGACTGGAAAAACTCATTAAACAACAGGAAGCTGCAGCCAGAGACACATTCCAGCAGAGCTGATAATTCCCATAAAGCTCAGCAGGACGAGGAACAGAGACACAGTTGTTTCTTTCTCACTCTGTCACCGCGTGGACAGACGCTTTTAGTCCAGACTTTGTAGCTGGTTGTGATTTGTAGACGTGGACTTTAGGTTAAACAGGCTCCGGTCTGAGTTTGTGCATCATGTTTGTCATTCACTGACTCAGAGGGGATTTTCAGTTTGAGACACGTATGTGAAACTCTGAACTTTCATGTCACCTCACTCAGAAGCGAAACCTCATGGAACATCTCCTGAACATCTGGTTTCTGCTCACACAGATTCTCCCTGGTGTGTCTCTTTAATCAGACCTAAAGTCCTAAAAATGGATGAAGCCGAAAGGATTCAAGTAAAAACGGAGGTCGGGGCCCGTTCTGCTCTCTTTCTGTATCTGCAGCAGCTGCTTCACCAACAAACTTCTCATCTGTGTTTTTCAGAAATACAACGCAGACTATGATCTGTCGGCCAAGGAGGGAGCCGACAGCCTGGCCTTCATCTCGCTGATGGAGGAGAAGCTCATGCCTGCTCTGGTGAGATGAAACAGTTTGTTCTGTGGAGAACATGCAGGAATCATACATGTTAAAATAGAGACGTCTGCGTTTCACAGATCTATGCGTTCTGGATCGAGCCGAAGAACTACGTGGACGTGACGCGCCGCTGGTACGCCGAGCACATGCCGTTTCCCCTCAACTTCTTCCTGCCCGGACGAATGCAGCGGCAGCAGCTGGAAAAACTGCGACTGCTGCGGGGAGACGAGAGCCTGGAGGCCGGGGAGGAGCTGGAGAAGGAGGTGAGGACACCGTGTCCCAGCGGATCTGAGATGTGACTTTGAATCTGTGTCCTTGGCTGCAGTAACACAAGAACTCAGCAGTTTGGCAGAGAGATCGTTTCCACGTGAAGTGGTTAGAAATAATGTGGCGGCAGAGGGAAGAGTCCTGAGTAAACCTTCTTTAGAAGCCGCTGCTACGGAGAAGCACGCGGGGAAACTAAACACATCATGGCAGAGACAACAGCAGCGTCATCAGTCACAGGAAGCGATGCAGCGTGGCGGCGGCCCGCCTGCTGATGCGTCTGTTCCGGCCCAGACTCTGCTGCGCAGACACTTCGTGGCGTTGTTGACCCTCTGACCTTTTCTCTTGTGCCACCAATAAGTTTCCACTGATTGTAAATCTCAGGCCGACAGCTGTGGTTCATTCTTGCGGGGCACCGCCCACGTCCAGCGGTGCAGCAGCAGTTTCTGGTTCTGTCAGTCGTCCGTGGTGATCCGTGTTTGTCTGAGGCCCGAAGGTGTCGGGAAGACTGATTCAGGACCGCCATGATCGATCCCGTTACTCCAGATGTCCTCAGACCAAAACCTGAAAGTGTTTCCTGTGTTGTCTTTCAGTTGTACCGAGACGCTGCAGAGTGCATGGACCTGCTGTCCCAGCGCCTCGGCTCACAGAAGTTCTTCTTTGGAGACTCGTAAGTTCCGTCAGACTCGCAGTCGAAGCTGATTTCTGCCTTAAAACTAAATGTATGATGCAGGTTTTTTCCTCCACTCCACTAAAAACGTCTCCTCACAATAGTTTGATAAAGACGTCTCCCCGCAGGCCTTCGTCTCTGGACGCCTACGTGTTCGGTCACTTGGCTCCAATCCTCAAGTCAAAACTGCCAAACGTGCGACTTCAGCAGCATCTGAAATCCCTCGACAACCTGAGCGACTTCTGCACCAACGTCCTGCTGCTGTACTTCCCCAGAGACGGACGAGGTGAAACTCGACGAGTAACCGCTTCCCTCGTTGTCTGCAGGGAGAAGAAAGTGTGAGTGGACAGTGTGTCTAAAAGTCCACGTTGTGTTTTTCAGAAAGCTCCAATCAGAAGCCGGCGTCTCCGCCCGAAGGCGGAGACTTTGACCACGTCCCCAACAAGCGCAGGAAACAGCTGCTGTCGGCGCTGGTGGCTCTGGGCGCCATGCTGAGTTACGCCTTCCTGACGGGTATGGTGTCCGTACAGCACGAGGCGCTGGGGGAGCTGCCAGACCCGCAAACCATCGGATCACACGAGGAGGAAGGAGACGGCTGAGGACGCTGCTCAGCGTCACAGACTGGAAGGAGCCAGACGCTCTCCGAAAATATTTAGCTGTATCTTTGTCCCGTCACCAAAGAACCGGTGTAAGAATTAAAAATGTAGAATTGATCCAAACATCCAGAACCTTCAGTGGGCTGGAGGCTGGTTCTGTTTCTGTACAGACATGAATTAGAGATAATTCTCTTCATGTGACCGCGTTTAAAAAAACGCGTTCGGATTCATTTTATTTAACTTTTGTTCATTTTTTAATTTGTTTGTTAAAAATAAATAAATTCCTCATTTTCTGCAGGTTTGTTTTGTTCCAGAACTTCTTCACATCAGCGCGGTTCTGACAGCCGGTCCAGACTTTGTAGGATTTGTTGAGCTCTGCAGACAAACGAGTGTTTTCTTCCTGTTTAGAAAAATGTTTCTGTAGCATCAAAATGTGTCGAAACAAGTCAGAACTCTGGAGGTTCTGCAGAAGTTTCAGTGGGTTCTTTAGGATGAGACGGCTTAGAACACGAGGTCCTGCAGCTTCTGGGTTTAATTTATAATAGGTTTCATTTCTAAAGCACTTTACATTTAGGAAAAGGCTTCTGTTGCTGTGGTTCTAGAAGTTTCTGTTAATGGTCCAGGATTCCGAACCGGTTCTGGACATCGATGAACCTGAATAAAACCAGATGTAAATATAATTTGAAGTTGAGTTAAAGACGTTTCTTCTGTTTTTATTCAGCACATTCTAATAATCAGTCTCAGCTGCTGCACCTGAACCCGGCCCCCCACCCCCACCCGCCCTGACCGGGTATGGACCCTGGGGACGCACAGCTGCTCATGACGCCGTGGCATAGGAATCCTGGGTGTGTCGTAGTCCCCCTCCTCCAGTGGATCTGGATTCTTGAGTCCGAGTCCTCAGTCCTGCCTCCCGCTGGGGGAGGGGGGGCTCTAACTGCTACCCCCCACCGCTGTTAAACACCAGTTTCCAGGGCAACGCTCCCGGAGCAGAAACAAACAAACCAAGCTTGAGATCCTCGCGTCTTTGTTCCACTGATTCATTTCTGGCTGTTTGGAAACATTTTCCCCGAGTTACCAGACAACGCCCACTTCACAGCACGTGACCCGGGGCCCGGAAGCCCCAGAATCCCAGCAGAACTCTCTCCAGTCTCTGCGGCAGGTTTTAGATGATTTTTGGTCTTTACTGCAGCTGAACTGGTTCAGGTCACGAGACCAGTTGGACTCTGCAGAACTTTACAGTCCTTACTGCTGCTGACACATAGTCCAGCTCAGGAAACAAATGTGGTTCTGGAGCGTCTGTGGGGTCACCACAGGATGACCTCTGACCTCTGCCCCTTCACTGAGTGATTGATGAGCTCAGGTAACGTGTTTACTTCTAGTTTAGTGAAAAACTTCAGTTTCTACTTTTTTCTCTTCGTGTCTCCTCTCGGAACCAGAGTCCATTCATATTTTCATTATCAGTTAACATCAGTCTCTCTTTTTCGCGGCCGCGCGCTCTGTGCTGATCACTGTGTGCACGCGCACGTAGCGGAGTGTCGCGCGCGCCTGAGGCAGCAGTTTCCAGCTGTGCGCGTGCCCCGCTCCGTGTGTCCTCTGCTCCCGCCCCGAGCAGCACTTCGTTGGTGTGGATCCAGTTCGTTCTGCCGGTTCTGTGGCTCCCGCTCTGGACTCTAACCCTCCACTGACAGCTGGTTCTCCGCCCTCTGCGTCCCCGTTGAAGTTTTCCGTTTTCCTCGGTAACCGTGCAGACATGGGTTGGCGTGTCCCGGTTCTGCTGTCAATCATCTGTGTTGGACTGGCGACGGCAGTCCCGGACGGACCAGACGTTCAAGGTACCGAACACCGAACTAAGCTCACGTGGAACCAGCAGCACTGGACCGTTCCTGGAGTATTTCATGCTTAGACATGTATATTTACTGTTCATATGTAGAAATACTCATATAAACATGTACACAGAGTAGAAGTACTCGAAGTTCGTCCTGTTGTTGTGAAATAAACAAAAACCAGGGTGAAATTTTTCTCTGTTCAGTAAAAAAAGTGAATTATGGTGAATGTTTATTGAAATGTCAGATGAAAAGTTTCATCTGAAGGTGGAGTGAAGTACATCAGTGAAGTAACGACCACGACCTTCAGGCTCGTCTCACAGGCTGCTGGTTGTTTCCTGTGGTTTTTTCTTCACAAGATTCAGAAAAGTGTTTTTCCAGGTTTTGGGTTCTGCAGCTACAGTGAAACTGGTTTCATTACTATTCTGGTTCCATCAGATCTGAATGCATGTGTTCACACTGCCAGCTGCTGTCAGACTGGTTTCACTGACCCCGACCCTCCTCGTCCTCAGTGATCGATGTGTTGGGTCTTCAGGACTCGAAGCAGACTGTGGCAGCACTGGAGAAGCTGTCAGCAGGTCTGAGCACGCTCAGTGACGTCTACGTGGTGTCAACGTTTCGGCTGCCGGCGAAGCTCGGCGGCGTCCTGCTGGGTCTCTACAGCAAGGAGGACAACAGGAAGTACCTGGAGCTCGCTGTGATGGGGAAAATCAATAAAGGTGGGTGGAGAAAACCCCGAACAGCACCAAACCTCATTCAGTTTCTATTTTTCATTCTCAGTTTTAATTCTGTGGTTCGTTTTGCTGCGAGGACTCATCCCAGAACCAGGACAAAGGAAAAGTCTGTGAGAACGTCGCATTAGAGGCGTGCAGTATCACGATTGGTTCATACGGGTCCCTGGGTTCTTTTTCATGCTGTGGACAGGTGAGACTGAGGACAGGATCCATGCTTTGACCTCCTCACGGCGTGATGAGTGTTCTGCACTTCACACAGGAATCAGCCCGTCCTCACTCTCTCGTCTGCAGCTCGTGCAGAATGCTGCTGCCAGGCTCCTGACGGAGACGCTAACATGACCACGTCACCCCCGTTTTAGCGTCTCTTCATGAGTTTTAGGGTTGATTTTTAAGTCGCTTCATGGGGAAGCTCCTTCTTACCTCGCAGAGCTTCTTCATCCCCACACCCCCCCCCTCGCCCTCAGGTCATCTGACCAGATGCTCCTGGTTGTCCCGAGGGCAGGACTGAAGCTAGAAGGTGATCGAGCCTTTGCAGTAGCTGCAGCTAAACTATGGACCAGCCTCCCGCTCAGTACTAAGATGCACCAACAGTGGCAACGCTTAAAACGTATTTATTCTCATTCATGACTTTCTGTTATTTATGTGTATATGCATACCATGTACTTATATAGCTCCATTTGTGTACTCGTCGCCCTTAGTTATTTATTTTAGGTTGTACAGCACTTTGGTCAACTTGTGTTGTTTTTAAATGGGCTTGTTCTCTACAGTGATGCTGAAGGGGTCAGTGTGGGGTTTTAGTGAGGTTCAGGGTTCTCGACATCACGGTAAACCCCAGGTGGTCATTTTAGTTGGTGCCATCAGGTCTCATTAGGTGGATGCTCTACAGGTGATGATAATGTGACGACGTGCTCACTAAGGTTTGTAGGTGTGATTTCTAATGGTTCTGTTGAAAGGTTCTCGTGCTCTAACTGGTTCTAGTGTCTAGTTTTGCTGGTTGAAGGGTTTTGGTGCTTATTTAAAACGGACGATGTTTGAGTGGCCACTCAGGTTGTGGGGCTCATTATTGTGGTTCTAGGGGTTCTGTTTCAGCTTGAAGGTTGAAGCACTTCTGCACTGATATGAACTTCAGTGTTGAAACACGCGGAGACGTCGTGGGTGTCTTTCTAGAAGAGCTGCTGAGGTTTTGGCTTGAATCAGTGTTTCTGGAAGAATTCTGTTCAAACCTAACGCAGCCCTGAAACAGCTTTGTTCTGGCTCCTGTCCCCCCCTCAGTCCTGGTCCGTTACGTCAGACCTGACGGGAAGCTGCACACCGTTAACCTGCAGAACGCCAACCTGGCTGATGGACGCACTCACTCCGTGATCCTCCGGCTTGGAGGACTCCGCCGGGACCACATGAATGTGGAGCTGTACGCCGACTGCCGGCTGGCCGACTCCAGCCAGGGTCTGCCGTCGCTGATCCCTCTTCCCCGAGAGGTGGAGATGGTGGAGATCAGACATGGACAGAAGACCTACGCCCGAGTCCAGGTCAGAGAGACAGAGAGCTACATGTGACGTGTGCAGCAGCTTCAGACACGGATCAGTTCACCTGCAGGGACAGGACCTGCGTTCAGGTGCAGCGTCACCTGGGCAGCATGTGAAGGTGGTTATGGGTCATCGAGTAGAGTGACGGGTAACACTTTGACCCGTTCAAAGAGGAATCTGCAGCAGAAGGTGCAGAAATGAAGAAGCCTCCACCGTTTCTGAAGCTGCTGCACATGTAGAACTAGGTTTAAAGCTGCACGTCTGAGGTGGTGCAGAGAAGAACCTGCGTGTTCAGGCTGACGTTAATGAGGAGGAGAAATTTCTTCTACAGACAGATTCTGTTTTTCAAGGTTCTTTCACTGACCCTGATTTGATTTTAAGAATCTTTTGGATGTTCTTTGTTTATATTGTAGCGGGAATAAACTTCACCAGGACCAGTTGAGTCACTGGTCTCAGGTAAATCCTGTGGTGTCAGTGTTTTCAGGTGACTGTGTGTCTCTCAGGGAGCGGTGGAGTCCCTCAAACTGGCTCTAGGGGGCAGCATTGCTAAAGCTGGAGCTCTGACAGACTGTCCCTTTCAAGGAGACTCCTCAGCCTACAGCACAGGTGAGCCCCGCTCAGATTAACCCTCAGTGGACCACACACAGGAAGTGATGGCGCGTCTGCAGGTTCTGTGTCTCACCTCATGTGTCGACTGACTATGACTTTCTTTTCAGTGAGCAGCGAGCTGAACTCCATCCTGGGTGAGATGAGTTTATAATCAATCACAGTCCAGCTGATCCATAATCACCAATCACCTAAGGTAACTAACTGTAGACTATTTCCTGTTAGGTGATCACACCAAGGCTTTGATTGGTCAGCTCATTATCTTCAATCAGATCCTTGGAGAACTGCGACAGGATATCAGGGAACAGGTGAGAACACGCGAGACTGAGGACGGGGGAGAACAGGCGAGACTGAGGACGGGGGAGAACACGCGAGACTGAGGACGGGGGAGAACACGCGAGACTGAGGACGGGTGCGAACACGCGAGACTGAGGACGGGTGCGAACACGCGAGACTGAGGACGGGTGCGAACAGGCGAGACTGAGGACGGGGGAGAACAGGCCAGACTGAGGACGGGGGAGAACAGGCGAGACTGAGGACGGGTGCGAACACGCGAGACTGAGGACGGGTGCGAACACGCGAGACTGAGGACGGGTGCGAACACGCGAGACTGAGGACGGGGGAGAACAGGCGAGACTGAGGACGGGGGAGAACACGCGAGACTGAGGACGGGTGCGAACACGCGAGACTGAGGACGGGGGAGAACAGGCGAGACTAAG
>JAUMHF010052491.1:5030-17895 GCA_032359275.1 Microctenopoma steveboyesi
TCAAGGTCGAGCTAGAGCTTGGAACAATCACGCTCGAGCAGGCCATCAAGAAACTTTACCCGAACTATGATGAAGACATGATTGCAGAAGTAGTTGCGCGCAGGATTCCAGTCTAATGGCATGGGTTCGCACGACGATAGAAATACCTAAATCACTTAAGCCCCGCGAGCGCGAGGTCTTTGGTGAAGCGGTTATTGAGTTTATTCGTGAGCGGACACTATCTGGATTTGATAAGAACAACAGGAAGTTTGCTAAATATACCAAGGAATACGCCGAGCGAAAGGGCGTTTCTCGTGATGATGTTGATCTTTTTCTCGATGGGGAAATGCTGGAGAATCTAAAGCTACTCTCTCATTCTTCGGGGAAAATAATGATTGGGTATGATAAGGACGACGATATCAACGGAAAAGCCGAGGGAAACATCCTTGGAACGTATGGACAGGCATCGCCAGTAACAAAGCCTCGCGACTTTCTAGGCATTACAAAGAAAGACCTAGGTGAGATTCTAAGAGCAGCAGAGTCAGATGATCTAACTTTAACCGACGATGACATTGACGCCATCGCTCGAAAAGCCGCCACGGAAATCCTGGGCATTAACTTTGACGATTAAGACAACTCAAGCAAAACTTAACAGAGCCATCGAGCAAGGTGTCCGCAAGGCTGCACGAGAGCTTGCGCAAACACTCCCGAAAATTGTGCGCGACAGAGTTAGGTCCGGCCTTGGTTTAGGTGGTCGCCTTAAGTCCCTTAGTGATGGATACATCAAATTTAGGACTCGCGTGGCGCGCAGACTTTCAAAGGAAACAAGTCCAGGAAAATCAAACCTAACCGCAACTGGCCAAATGCTTAACGCCATTATTGGGCAGGCCACTGGCAGCATTGTTCGCATTTTCATGAAAGACACGAGAAAGAGAGAGCTAAGTGGTGGACCGCCGAAAACAAATAACGAAATTAGAAAGTACGCAGAGGAAGATCGCCCCTTTTTCGAGCTAACCAGAAATGAAAGAGCAATGGCCGAGAAAACTGCTGCGGAGATTATTAAACAAGAATTAAGAAGAGTGCTGAAATAAGTTATTGACGCACTCAAAACAACACTAGGAGAATAGAATGGAAACCAAAGTGGACAGTGTCCCAAATCTAGAAAGCGGTGCTTCTGGGGAAAATCAAGACGACAAAGTAGCTTACTCTACTTACAAGCGCGTTTTGGCAGAGGCTAAGAAGTTTAAAGAACTTGCTGACTCCCTTTCAAAACAAACCGAATCAGAGAGAGAAGCGAAACTTAAGGAAAGCGGAGAGTGGAAAGCTATTGCAGAAAGCAACAAGCAGAAACTTGAAGCGGCCCAGAAAGAGCTTGAGGAAAAGAACCGCGCCATTTCGGACGGTTTGAAATTCTCTGAGTTTAATCGTCATCTTGGTGGAAAGCTTAAGCATAGCTCGTATTCCAATCATGTGGACTTTGACCGCATCCTTATCAACCCAGAAACGGGAATGATTGAGGAGAGTTCGGTTAAGTCAGTGGTGGCCGACTTTATTAAGCAGCACTCTGCACTTGTTGATTTTGGTAATAAGCCTCGACTCCCTAATGAAGCGCCAAGACATGGCCTTCCATCGACAGGGAAGAAGAGTCTTGAAGAGATGAATAAAGACGAAACTGCACAATATATCCTAGAGCAAGCAAAGCTCGGGTTAATCAAGTAACAGGAGAATTTCATGGCTGACGTTATTACGGGCAACACCGAACTAGGCACGACCAAGCAAGACTTGATCGCGGCACTTGTTCAAAAAGAATTGGCATTTAACGCAGTTCTTACTCGCTGGTTCACAGACCTTTCAAGCCTCGCGCTCCCAGGTTCCAAGTCAGTTTCAATCCCGAAGCTTTCAAGCTTTACGGTTGTTGATCGCGCAGAAGGTTCTGCTGGCGAAGCGTCTGCGCTGACAGCATCAGTTGACCAACTTTTGCTCGACCTCAATGCCTACGTTTCTTGGATTATCGACCCAGTTACAGCCATCCAGTCAAACATTCCGGCGCAGCTTGAGTTTGCTCGTCGCGCAGCAGCAGCACAGTCTCGTTACGTTGATTCTCAAATCATCGCGCAACTTCGCTCAATCGCGGCCAGCTTCCGCAACACGGGCTCAGATGTAGACATTACCTACGCCAATACCGTAGACATGGTGCAGGCCCTCGAAGAAACCGACGCAGACATGGCGCAAGCTGTTTGGTTGGTGTCTCCAAAGCAGAAAGGCGCTTTGATGAAGCTTGACGAGTTCAAGCGCGCAGACGTTTACGGCTCTGCAAACATTCCTCGCGGCATGGTTGGTGAAATCCACGGCGTTCCTGTTGTTATGCACAACGGGCTTGCAAGCAAAGAAGCTTTCCTCTGCGAAAAGTCGGGCCTTGCGTTCGCTTTCCAGAAGGGCGCTCAATACGGCGAGCAACCAGAGATCGCTTACGGTGTTGGCGCAATGCGCGCAGCCATCGACCAGCTTTTCGGCGTGAAGGGTATGCAGCTTGAGCAGAAGGGCGCAACTTCCGGCAAGTCTCCATTGATTCTCGGTCTTAACGACTAATCACTGCGGGGGCTTCGGCCCCTGCTTCTTTTCCCTTGGAGTAAAAAATGGGTTACGAGCCTTTAAAAAAGCATGAGTTTGTTTATGAGTACGATTTTTCCGTTTCTGGTGGAGCGGTTGGTGCTATCAGCCTTGTAAATAAGGGCATCAATGGCATCACATCTGGCCTAGTTGTTGAGGATATTCAGCTCCGAGTCGAAACAGCGCTGACAAGCGGCGGTTCTGCGACCGTAACACTTGGCCACGTTGGCGACCCTGACGGCTACTTTGTGGACTTCTTCTCCCTCGCAAGCGCAAATGCGACATTGCGAATTGGTGAAGTTGCCGGTGCCTTGGTTTGGGACGATACAAACGATCATCAAATCTCTCACCGCATTTCAAGCACTGCAAACGCTGCTCCGACTATCACTGTGGGAACTGCTGCCCTTACGGCCGGTAAGTTTCAAGTGATTTTCACCTGCCGCGCCTACTGATTTGACTAAGGGGGTGGCTTAGGTCACCCTCTTATTATGCAAAAAAACGAGCAATGGGTTAGTGATTACCTTTCTGCAAAATCACCCGAGGCACTCAAGCTCAAGATGTTGGCGAACAACATTAAGAGAGCGGCCTATCATGAGTACAGAATTGTATATGATGGGTCACTCTGGTTTGCATGGTACGAACGTCCAGCGGATGAAGTCTTGATGCAGGAGTTTAGGCGCCTTGAAGGATTCACTAAGGGATAGGGAGCAGGACAGATTTAGACCTTCCAGCGATGGTCTTTCTCGTGTTGCTGTAACTGATGAAACCGCCCCGCTATTTACTGCCATTGACGAGGTAAGTGCCTCGCTTTCTTATTTTGGCTTTGCACCAATTGGCTCAGATCAGGCCGCAGCCGTGTGGAGAATATCAAGACTTCAAACCACTGGCACAGTTACGCTTTTGCAGTTTGCAGACGGCAATGAATCATTCGATAATATCTGGAACAACAGAGCTTCACTTTCCTATTCGTAAGGGGCAATCATGTCTAAGGGCAACACAACCGAAAACGACCTAATGAAGTACGTCTTCAATGGAACAGCTTTTTCATGGGACGCCTCAACGATTCTTTATGTTTCTCTTCATACTGCCGACCCAGGCGAAGCAGGAAATCAAACCACATCAGAAGCTAACTACACATCCTATGCGCGAGTAGCAGTTGATCGTGACTCTGGCGGCTGGACCGTCACAGGAAACCAAGCCGTAAACGCCGCGCTAGTTCAATTCCCCCAGGCCTCTGGCGGCTCTTCTACTTGCACTTATGTAGCGGTGGGAACTGCGTCATCAGGTGCGGGGCAAATCCTTTACTCTGGTGCGCTCTCAAGTTCATTGAGTGTATCGACAGGGATTCAACCACAATTCGCAGCTGGTGCGCTCACGATCACTGAGGACTAAATGGCCGGACGCAATAACATTGCGACCATCGCCAAAGCCTTCGAGATTGACGGCCGCTATCAGTATAGCTTTTTCAATAAGCCTAATATCGCATCACCCGGCGCGGGTGGGCGTGTCGTTGATGCATCCGTTGCATCGGGTCAGCCAAAATATAACGCTTATGTAGGCACTCAGCTCGTGGCCACGCAATTGATTGGCTCAGGCAATGACGGCATTTATACAGGGCCAGCTGCTGAGCTAGGCTACAATAAGCACCTTATGACTTGGGGTGTTCGATTAATCTCACCCGCGACCGTTTGCCACTACATCCTTGCGGATTACCTTTTATTCTACCCACTCGTTGACCTCGACTCTCTCGACTTGCAGGAGTTTGACAACACCGCAACGCTTCCGCGCTACACATCCGGCGAAGGCGTCCAGGCGTTCTTGGTTTGCTCGGTTCAATCAACAAACCCCGTAAATGCAACAATGGTTTATGTGGATGACAGCGACACCACAAGAACAACGACGTTTCGAGTACTGGCCGGCACAACTAACATGCTCATCAATGGCGGGGGCACAACCTCTACGCAGCACTTCATTCCGTTGGCCAGTGGCTCAAAGGGCATCAAGAGGGTCACTAGCTTTGTAGTTGACGCGGCGGCCGGTGGATTTGCCAACCTTGTTCTATGTAAGCCATTGGCGACAAATCAGAGTTATGAGACTTCCACTCACACAGAGGTTTCATTTGTAACCGACAAGCTCACTATTCCAAAAATTCAGGATGGCGCATATTTAAACATCCTCCTGCAAACCATGGCGACGGGTGCAATTAACATTCAGGGCGAGCTATTAATTGTGCAGCTCCCAAATCAAGCAACAGAGTCAATTGGAGCAGACCCAGAACTTCCCCCATTCTCATTTGTTCCATCGGATTTAGGTGGCCTTGAGCTTTGGCTTAAAGCAGATGCAGGCCTAACGGAATCAGTGGGAACAGTTACGGCATGGAATGACCAGTCTGTAAACTCACGAAACCCAACCGTTCAAGGGGCCCCATCCTATAGCGCCACGGGGCTTAACTCTAAACCGACAGTAACATTTGACGGCGTTGATGACTGGCTGCAATTGACGACAGCGCTCACGCTTTCACTTGCTGGCAAGTCGGCCATGGAAATGATTGTTGTCTTAAGAAGAAACAACTCTGGGACACTTGACCCACTTATAGACCTCTCAATTGATGCCGCCGCATCGCTGGTTTACCACGATATTCCACCTAACGATCTATTGCGAGTGGGTGGTCGCTCAGACTTTGTTGATACGTTCTTTGAACAGGCCGACTCGGTGGCATTCGTAGAAGACAACTTTGAGATGATTAGCATGATTGTTAACATTGGCGCTGACCGTCTTAAGTATTACTTAAATAACGCACAAAGATTTACGGACACCAATGCCTTTAACTCAGCAACATTTGCGACCAGCACGGGAACGCAAAACGGGCTCTTTGCTTATTTCGATGGCGTAGTCACGGCCGGGATTACCGTAGCCGAAGTCATGATCTATTCCTCCGACCTATCCGACGCCGATAAAGATAAGGTAGCCTGGTATCTGAATGACAAATACAACATAGGGGCCAGCTACATCATAGCCGACCCAAGCCTCTAGGAGCTTTTCATGGCCTTTACCTCAATGGATGACATCGTTTCAGAAATCACCTCAGGGAAATTCATACGCCAGGACCTTAACAAAATTACAGGCGCGGCGGCTTATACCGCTGGTCGCTGGTATGACTTTAGTGCTCTCGGTGGCTATCCTGTGGCAAACGCTTGGGCAGGCACAGCACTTGCTTGGCGCTCATGCGATGAAACAACAGGAAACGGAACGCAAATCTTTGGTCTACCGCATGGCGGTGCAGTTTCAACCGACACTAAGCACGTGATGAACGTGTCGGCGGTTTCCGCAGTGGCCACCGCCGTCCCGGGCGTTTTGATGCTCGTGGATATGCAGGGATATTATCCCGGAATCAGCACCAACAGTGCCACAGCGCAGACACTTACGGGGACGCCCACGCTTCGTTATTCAAACGGTGAGGGCGTTAGGGCCTACTTTGTTTCGGTTACAACGTCAGGTGCAACCGCCCACAATATCGCACTGTCATACACAAACCAAGCTGGCACATCAGGGAAAACCCTCCCGGTGACCACATCAATGACGGCCTCGGCAATTACTCCGCACGTCTCACACTCAGGTACAGCCGCCAATAACTATGGGCCATTTCTTCCACTCGCCTCTGGTGATCGCGGTATTCAGTCAGTGCAGACGATCACATTCTCGGCGGCATCTGGCGCGGGGACAGGCGCACTTGTACTTGCTCGCCCATTGCTCACATTGCCGATTACTACGGTTGGTGTTGCATCTGAGCGCGACCTACTTAATCAGCTTCCAAGCTTGCCACGAGTTTACGACGGCGCGTGCTTGACTTGGCTTTACTTTGCTGGCGCCAACACCGCAGCAAGCACTAACTTCTACATGAGCGCGGAATTTGCATGGGGCTAAAAGCAAACGGAAGACAACTACACAGCCTACCTCTCCGAGCGAGAGGGGGCTCTGTTATTTCGTTTGAATACCCCGAATGCAACAAGTCATCACTTAGAAACATCTTTGCGGGTGCGGCCGGGATACCTCAGACAGCAGGAACTCCTCAGGGTCATCTCTACCCCTCGGCGTGGATTTATCCGCAAAAAGCCGGGAGTCTTTCGGCTTTCAATACAATTTTAGGCACGTCAGAAATGGCGGGCTCGGGCGCCCTTGGTCGCGCACTGGTCGCAGCGCTTGATGGCGCTGGAATCTTAACCGCTAACGGGCAGTTAGTTGTTTCGGCGCTCGCTGACCTTGCGGGGCAGGGCCTTCTTTCTGGTAACGTGGTCGCGGTACTTAATGCTGCATCAGATTTAGTCGGCGTTGGTGATTTTGTGGGCGCAATTGGTGCGATTTCTGATGCCATTGCCACACTTTCAGGTGAGGGCACCTTATCAGTAACGGCCAGGGCAGATGGAGCACTAGAGGCAGACATTACTCCATTCTCAGAGCTTTCCCCGCAATCACTAGCAAGCGCAGTGTGGGCCTCAACGGTATCAGGCAACACAACGACCGGAAGCATGGGAGAACTATTGCTAGACGCTGGCGGAGGCTCTAGTCCAAGCGTTATTGCGGCGGCGGTATGGGCCGAGCTATTAGCAGCAAACCAAGACGCTGGCTCATTTGGCGAAGCAGTAAGACAACTACAAATAGAACTAGATAAGCGACTCAAAACCACTACATTTGTGGCGCTCAAGTGATTTTAGTATCTCGCTTTAGGAAGTGGGATTATGGGCCTAAGTTTGTCGCTTACTACTACAGCTACTCAGAGTTAATAAGGGATATTGAGAATGGTAACCTATCCTTCACTTGAATTTAAGAGCAGCAAAGAGCGCGAGGAGTTTAAGGAAATCTATCCTCGCCTGCAATTTATCCTAGAGGACATGTCTCGATGGGTTACCGCGCATGGCTATAGATTTATTATTACTGATTTGCTTTCTGATGCTTACGACGATCTTAGGTTGGGCCGTGTTTCTACCTCTCATAAAGAAGGCCGAGCAGCAGACGTTTCAATTAAGGGATGGCCGGAAGATTTCCAGAAGAAGTTTGAGCTATTTTTTGAAAGCGCCTATTCAAACGATGGGGCATGGTCAAAGCGTACCGGAGAAATTAACCTAATAGAAATTCACAAAATGACAGGGGGCGCAATGCACGCCCACATTCAAGTCAGGAGGTCTGGTTGATTTTGATAGGCAAACTCTCCAAAGACCTGGCGAGACATCTCATTGTAGGCAAGTGCAGCCGCCCTCTCGCAATCAAAGTATCCAAGATTCTTTTGCTTGTTTTCGTAATAAATAACGGCTCCCCACTTGTTTCTCTTCTTGCTCCAGAAAACCCCCTTGAATTTGCTGGTGCCTCTTTTGGGTCCAGAGTTTCTGTTATTCTCCAGGGTGGTGCAGGGGCGAAGATTCTTGAGCCTATTATCAAGCGGGTTTCTGTTTATGTGGTCAACTATAATGCTCTTGTCCGAGAAAGCACCACAGGCAAAGCGAGCGAGAGAGATGGCGTGGCCCACGTTGCCAAAGGATTTAGTTATGATAGCCTTGTTGTACCCATCCTTTTGCTGAACATTGATATTAAAGCCAAGAAGGCAAATGGCGTAATAAGTGGGTTCATCAAGAAGGATTTCAAAGCCGTTTCGCTCTATTTTAATCATGGTGAAGTAGTAAGCCCACGGTCGGCAAAAGTAAACGCAGCGTGAAAAAATTACAGCCATTTTGGCGAAACAAGTAAGGCGCAAATGAATAGAATCCTTTTCGGCGAAAGCGGCTCTTTAACCGACATGACGAATGAGCTTGCAAGCTACCCTGTTGGCTCGGTTGTTATCCCCACAGCAAGCGGCTCTTTCTACATTGGGGCGCGAGTCCCTTTCAATAACATCTATTTCAAGCTAGCAGTGCCCAGCACTGAAACGCTTTTAATGAGTGTTCAGTATTGGGCTGACTCAGATTGGGTTGATGCTGTGGAGCTTTACGATGGAACAGCAGGCCTAACTCAGTCAGGGATGATTAACTTCACCCCAGACAGAGATGACCTATGGGAAAGAGAATCGACCAACTACGAAGGCGAGACTATTCCCGACCTCTCCACCGTCACAATTTACGACCGTTATTGGCTAAAGATTAATTTTGATGGAGCACTTTCTCCAACAACTGAACTTTCGTGGGTGGGCCATAAGTTTTCTAGTGATGCCGACCTGGCCGCTGAGTTTCCAGACCTTGATCGCTCAAACGTGAAGACATCTTTCAAGACCGGAAAGACCGACTGGGAAGAGCAGCATGTTATGGCAGCGGAGGTTATGATTACTGACCTTATGGACAAGGGAATTATCCAGGGTGCAGGTGGAATCATTGACTGGACCGAGTATCGTGGCGCAGCAGTTCAAAAGTGCGCTGAGATTATCTTTCGCTCTTTCGGGGATGACTACATAGACCGCGCAAAAGAAGCTCGCGAGGAATACCTTCGCCGCATTGATAAGCGCAAACCTGTTGTTGACAGAAATAACAACGCCACAGAAGACGCATTTGAGCAGAAATTCTCTACTGGATGGGTTTCTCGATGAGTCGCCAATCGGTCGCTTACGATGCGATTTTGGCCGCACTAGAGATAGAGTTTCCCGCCGCCGATGGGTGGACAAGAATACCTTACCCGTATGATCTTCTAAAAAATGACGACAACTTTCTCCGTAAAGGCTACGGCGTAAAGGTGGGCCCGGCCAGTCGGGTTGATTTAGAGTGGTGCAATCTTGCGTTTACTCGCACCGTCTCCGTTGTTTTCTCTCGGGAGTCATTCAATACTGGCTCGAACGTCACTCTAGGGGATGACATAGCCAAAGACTTACTAGAAGATATTTACAAGGTGCAAGACCGCTTTAATCAGCAAGACCAGCTTTTAGTTGAGGCCAGCTTCGTAAAGATTGACCCGACAAGCTCTAGTGGAGTGGAGTCGGTTGATGGTGAGAAGGTTACTTTTTTAAGCATGGAAGCATCGTTTGATTTTACAATTCAGGAATCTATTTAAGGAGTAACTTATGGCCGTCGGTATTGCTCGTAATTCAGTCTTTGCACTCGTCCCAGAATCAGTTGAGGGAACGCCAGTAGCTCCAAGCTCGGCCGATCAATTCGTTCCGCTCCGCTCTGGTTTCACGATGGAGTACGCAGTGGAGACTCTCGAAAACGAGGAGCTTCTCGCTGACATTGGCGCAGCAAAACCAAACAAAGGTAAAGAGTCAGTAAATGGCGAACACACCGCCTATCTAAAAGCATCCGGGACGCCAGGGACGGCCCCCGAGCTTGATATTATGTATCAGTCAGTGCTTGGCGGTAAATCCGTCGCCTCTACTGAATACAACACTGTAGCAAGCTCAACGACGGCGCTCGTAAAGGTAGACACTGGCGAGGGTTCAACATTCGAGCAGGGTGAGGCTTTACTGGTTAAGAATGGCGCGGGCTACGAAATCCGCAACATTTCATCAATCGCAACAAACGATCTTTCCGTTAATTTCCTTTTGAATAACGCACCGGGCACTGGCGTAGACCTTGGCCGCGCAGTTCTTTATAAGCCAGGTAGCACATTCCCATCATTCACCGCATGGCTTTACAACGGCAATGGCCACGCAGTTGAGATGGCGTCAGGCGACCAGCTTACCGAGCTTTCTCTGGAATTTAACGTAAACGAATACGCCTCGGCATCATTCAGCTACCAGGGCATCAAGTACCATTTCAACCCAATCGAGATTACTGCATCAACAGACACAATCGACTGGACCGACGATGACGGCACTTGGCAGGCCACTGTAGAAAATAAAATCTTCCGCACACCTCAAGAACTTGCCACTGCGCTGCAAGACGCAATGAACGCGCAAACCACAGAGACGATTACTATCAGCTACTCTAACGTCACTGGTAAGTTTACAATTGCGGCAACCGGCTCGACGCTTTCATTGTTGTGGAGTTCTGGCGCAGGCACAGCGCAAACAATCGGAACTAAGCTTGGGTTCTTGGTTGCGGCCAACGACACCGGCTCACTCGGCTACGCATCCGATAATGCTCAGTCGTACGCGGCCCCATACACTCCAAGCTATGACGCAGTTGACCCTATCGTAGTCAAGGATGCTGAATTGATGATTGGCACCCAATCGCAAAACCTCTGCGTTTGCGCTCGTACCGTAACGGTCACAATCGCTAAAGAAGTAACCGACGCCGACTGTATTTGTGAAGAGACAGGCACCAAGGAAAAGGTAGCAACTTCTCGCGCCGTAACCCTTGAGGCTGAATTTTTCTTAAACAAGTACGATGTGCAGATGGTTGATCAGTTGATTAACAACACCACGATCAGTGCAATGCTTAACGTCGGCCCTAAGTCTGGCGGCAACTGGATTCCTGGTAAGTGCGTAAACGTCTACCTTAAGAATGCGGCCATCACTTCATTCTCCCGCACTGGTGACGAGTTCATTCTTGGAAGCGTAACTATTACGGGCTTTGTTTCTTCTAGCGCAGCAGACGGGAAGGACTTGTATTTGAACTTCATCTAGGGCTAATCTTTTAAGAAAAAAGGAAAGCCCATGAATGAAATTGAAACGCCTCGCGGAGTTTTGAGATACCGGAATCCGAACGTGTTCGAGAATCACGAGATCCTGCGTTCTGCGCGGGAGTTCTTTGCTAATGACGACGCTATCGGTGCAAAGATTTCTATCATGAAATCCATGGGCCCACTCGTTGATGTGTCTGGGCTTGAGGGCGTTAATTCCTATCAAGAACTTTGCGAGCTTGGCGATGACATGACGTACCCGCTAACTAAAATTGCTGACTCTATTTTGGAGAAAGTAACGCAGGCCTTTAAAAAAAAGACCTCATTAGAGACGCCGTTGACGTCGCCCAAAAAGGCATTAAAAGGGAAGAGTTAGCTGGCATTATTAAGGACAGCGAAAAGCTCGACTTGATTTTTGAAACTGTTGAAGATGTGTATTCGTTCTTTGATTTTAAGAGAGTAATAGCGCTTGGGGTTGTTGTTCCTTTTGATGCAATCCCATTTGATAAGTTGATGCTCTACGGATGGATTAGCGAGGCAATGAATGGCCGATAGTATTATTTTTGATATTAAAGGCAACGATGGTCTAAGTCCTATTCTGGACAAGAACCAACGCAAGGCCGACTCTCTACGGCAAACGCTCTCAATTGCTAGCGGTGCATTCATCGCTGGCGCTGCCATCAAGGGCTTCGAGCTTCTTGGTGATGCCATCTCATCGGCCATTGGCATCGCAGAAGACTCCATTCGAGCATCAGCAGAGCAAGAACAGGCGACACAAAACCTAAATACTGCACTCGCATTAACGGGGCAGTTCTCTAAAGAATCAAGTAAGCAAATCCAAGACCTCGCAAGCGAGATTCAAAACCTCACCACGCTAGAGGATGATGCAGTTCTCGGTGCTGCGGCGTTAATTCAAAACCTCGGGAAGCTTTCGGTTGATGGGCTTGATCGTGCAACTCGCGCGGCAGTTGATCTTTCTGCGGCCCTTGGGATTGACCTAGCTTCTGCGGCGACACTTGTAGGTAAAGCGGCCAATGGTAACGTAGGGGCTTTTGCTCGCTACGGGATTGAAGTGGTTAAGGGTCGCAATGAGACGGAGACATTCGCCAACACTCTAGCCAAGCTAGAAACTGCTGTCGGCGGAGCGGCTGCGGCTCAAGCTAGAACATTTGGCGGCTCACTCACTCAGCTTAAAAACGCCGTTGGCGAGGCCAAGGAAAGCATTGGCGACGTAATCACGCAAAACCCTGCGGTAATAGCTGCGTTTAAAACAGCGCAAGCAGTTGTGGTTGATCTTGCAAATTCATTTAAAACATCATTTGGCGGCGACACATCAGAGCAAGTAGCCGGATTCTTCCGCGTAACACTCGACGGGGTTAATGCGCTAGTGCTTGTTGCTGATTCAATTGGGCGAGCGTTTGACGCTTCCATCAATCTTGCCCTCGGCTCGATTCGCATTCTTGCACTTGGCATTGTTTGTGTAGCGTTTTTATTGGTTGGCATACTGATGTTTGTAAACATACCTGATAGCCAAGAAAACATCGTGATTTATGCGTTGGGCTTTTTAACAAGTGCTGCAACCCAGGTTATTAGTTTTTATTTTGGATCAAGCCAGGGCAGCAAAGATAAAGCAGATCAATTGGCGGCTAAAAAATGAATTTATCTGAAAACTTTACCCTTGAAGAAATGACAGCCAGCGAAACGGCTGCCAGATACCAGATAGACAACACGCCACCGAATG
>JAUMHF010052492.1:0-17887 GCA_032359275.1 Microctenopoma steveboyesi
ATCTTAAAGACCTGATAGAACCTTATTATCCCAGCAGAGCACTTCGCTCTCAGAGTGCTGGTCTACTTGTGGTTCCTGAAATGTTTTTAATAATAGGCCAGTAAGAGTGAAGATGTCAGCCAATGTTGATCAGAGAAAATTTGTTGTCCTCAAAAAAGAAACTTAGCAAAAAGACAAAAAATTATGAAACCTTAACATAAAGTATGCATCCTGTTCCTATAATCAACAGCAATGTTCAAACTTTGATCATAAAATGTGCAACTGAAATGATTTTGTGTGTGTAGTTTCCGTGTGTTTTCCCAAGGTCAGTGAACCTGGGGAGGTCAGGCAGGAGTACGAAGACCAGATCACCAAAGTAAGTTCAGGTTCAGTTTGTTTTCAGGGCTAATAATAAGATTCAACTCAAGATTCAATTCAAGCTTTATTATTATTGATCATATTTTTTACATGTTTACAACAAAAATTTGACATCTGCATTTAACCTATCCCATCATGGGGGAAGCAGCAGGCAGCCACAGGAGGCGTCTGGGTATCTAGCGCGAGTGTCAAGGACACACTTAGTATGTGGGATCGGCTTTGATAAGATTCTTCTACCTTTTGCTTTCCACTCTGATGCTTATCACATTGATACCTACCTGGTCCACTGCATTATATTTGTTGTCTCACACAAAACAAATTTGATCAAAGTTTATCTTTAAATTTGTGTTGGATCTGTGTAGACGACGTATTTCTGTGTTTCAGCTGAAAGAGGAGAAACGAGCACTGGATGAGGAGGAGAGAAGGGCCAGTGAGGAGTACATCCAGAGACTGTTGGCAGAGGAGCAGGAGCTGTTGCAGCAGGAGATCAGAAGAAAGGAGGAAGATGAGCAGCTGGCCCGGATGCTCAGCGTCCAGCTGGTCTGTAAACTTCTGATTGTGAGCGGGATGAAAATCATAATTTTTTTCAATGTTCTCCTTAAAGTTTATCTCCTTGTCATTCTCCATCTTTCAGAACTCTGCTCCAGCCTTGAAGAAGAAGGATGTTGGAGCTGGACAGATTGAGAGGTTGGTTGAATCCAGGTCCCATCAAGCTAAATTCACACTGTTCAAAAATATTCAGACTTTATTAAGTTGTTACAGGGTGAAGTCATTGTTCTCCAGTCTTATCTGGATGATTTACTTTTATCTTTGTTTTACTGTCATGTTATGGTTTTATTTTTTTTATCCGAGCAGATTGAATTTTTCAAAAAAGGGTCCATTGAAATTTTGTAATAAGACACAGTTTACTGTGTCTTCCTATTAACAAACTGCCCACAATTCAGTACACTGCACTGATACACACACACAAACACACACATATACTGTCTTGTCTTTCTGTCTTGTTTTAATATCTCTTTAATTTATCGTTTTTCATGTACTTTCTTTCGTTCCTTACGTTCTGTCTATACTGCCTTAGAGAAGCTACAAACGACCAGAAGCAAATTCCTTGTATGTGCAACATACTTGGCGAATAAAGCTGATTCTGATGTTTGGTTTGTGACTGCCCCAGTTATCATTAAGGAATTCTGACAAAGAGAAGTCTGTACTGTCACCACATTCTGAACCTTTTTTTCAGGTTCTTGTGTCCTCTTGCATCCAAAAACATCTCCCCTGATTTCAACAAGGTGAGTTTAAATTGGTGTTTGTGTTTTTCAAATTGTTAAAAGAATTGATAAAATAGATTTTAGTCTGCCTGCATCTCTTTACCCAATTGGGGGGGCACAGGTTGTAGAGTGGTCATCTACCTAATGTAGGATTAGTGATTTAATTCCTAGCTCTTCCTGTCATAAGTCGTAGTGTCCTTACACCATTTTGAGTGTTTGAGAAGCAGTGTAAAAGGGGCTTTGAGTACTAGTAAGGTAAAAAAATACTTTATCGGTTCAGACCGTATACCGTTTTCTTAGCAACAGTAGTTATTTGGAATGTCCCATGACATGGTGAGAAACACGGAAAAGCCTATTTGTAAGTATTTGTTTTATCCCTTTTCAAGATATTTTCAGTAGTATATTTGCTGTTTATTTGTTATTTTAAGTTAAATCTAAAGTATATAAATTAAGAGCCAACGTTATTGCAAGACATATGTTTGCACTACGGACAGTATAAAACATATGCACCTTCAAACTGAAATGGCTCCTACAGTCGGTCTGTAATAGGTGAAACTTTGTGCGCATAAGGTGTGTATTAGTTTTGGTCTTTTTTTCCTTTTTACTTTGCTATTTGTGTTTAGGTTTGCAAAGAAATGCAGGCCTTCATTATAAATGCAAATATGTAGTTTTCATGGTTTTAAAATGGCCACAACGGATGTAGACAGCATATTCTTCATATACTTTATATTTTTAGAAAGTTGAAGTAGATTTTTTTTTTTTATCTGAAAAAAATCCAGACGATTGGGCAATTTTATCCCATATACAGCACGGGTGAAGAGGAACAGAGACAGGACTGTGGAGCTCCTGTGCTGCAGACCACAGTGTCAGACACAGTTCTGCAGGCGGACGTACTGGAAGCAGCCTGTGAGGTAGTCTATAATCCAGGAAATCATGGGAGGATCCACCAGCATGTTTTTTTGAAATTCTCTCCCAGCAGTGCTGGCTGGATGGTGTTAAATGCTCTGGAGAAATCGGAAAACATGATCCTCACTGAACTCCCAGGTTTGTCCAGATGGGTTTAGGTGCGATGGTGCAGATAAATGATTGCATCTTCTACACCTATAGACAAACTAGAGGGTTCAAGCAATAATTTGACCAGAGGACAGGGAGTCCAGGACCAGTCTCTCAAAGTCCTTTTATGATTTGTGAAGTCAGAGCCACTGGTGAAGTCACTGGAGGTAGAAGGACAGGGTTTTTTTATTGATGAGGACCAGGCATGATTTTATTCTACCCGAGAGGAGTTTTCTGTTGTGTAGGAGGACCCCACTGAGCTGGGGGGCACAGACTTTCAGTGCCCAGGGGCTGACTCCATTGCTAGAACTGCCCTCTTGCTAGTTATGTTTAAATGCAACTGTAACCCCGTATGTCCAAACACAATTGTATAAACTTTGAGATTATTTAAATGCAGAGAATAACAAGTCTTTGAGAGCTGATTGCCAGGTATTTAGATACTCATGGACCTCACTGTAATGTGTTGGCTCTTAAACCTTAATCTGTAAAGTGCATTGAGATAACTTATGTTGTGATGCCATATAAATAAATAATAACCTCAGGTGACTACCTGCTGCATAACAGTAGTTACTACAGTTTTTATTCCTGGGAAGATTTTTTTATTTGAGTTGGATCAGGCTCAACTGCGGCTTTGCTGTCTGTTTCAGGAGAACATCGGCTTTTCTCAGGTGGAGCAACCTCTCACTAAATTAAATTGTTATGGATCAGAACCTCCAACCCTCCACCCTCGCCTCCATTCAGAGGATCAAACTTTCAGGAACCTGGTTATCACAGATGGACAGCCTTCATCATCCAAGAGGAAGAGCTCTGAGCTGGCTGAGGAAGATGAGGTGGTGCTCACCAAGCGAGGCTGCCCCCCCACTCTGGAGGTGGAGGAGTTGGCTATTCAGGAGGGGTTTAAGTGGAAGGAGGAGGTGCTGAGCAAACAACAGCAGGAGGAGGAGGATCGGCACCTTGCTCTGCTATTGCAGAAGGAGCTGGATGATAAGGAAAAACAGAGATGTACTGACAGAAGCAAAGGGTCTGCTGGTGCCTACCTGCTCCGCCATCATGGAGGGGACAAAGTGGAAGTTTGCACCCCCAGCAAAGCTTCCAAAAAGACCACAAAGAGCTCCACCTCCTCACCTTCCTCTGCTGCACCATTAAAGAACACAAAGAGCTCCACTGCCTCCTCTCCCTCCTCGTCCTGCAAACAGACCACCCTGACTGAGCTGTTCTCTAACCTTAGCAGCTGAAGTATCACACCCATACCTCTAGTTTATGTTAATAAAAACATTTTGACAGAAATGGAAATTTTGGGGAACCTTAGTTTATGGACATAGTTCCGAGGAAGAATAGATTGTCAGACAAATCTGAAGCCAAGTGGAGCTGGAGACAAAGATATTGCACCTCATAGCTGTTAGAACTCCAAAAACATTTGTTGTTTGTTAAAAGAAACTGGTTCTGTAAAATTGATTCTGTGTAGGTTCCACTGAGACTTCTGACTGCATGACCTCATATGGCTCAGGTCAGACCAGGTCCAGTTCTTTTGGAAAGACATTTAGTTTGTTACATCAGTACATCAACAGGTTGTCTACAGATGTTTTGCTATGGTGGAGACAGACATTTTTCATATAGATCTACACAGGTCCTACGTTTAAAAATAATTTCATTGTTATAAAGCAGTAAGAAACTGTTATCTTATTCAAATTATAGTTTTTTTCTGATGACTAGTTCATTGTTTCGGGCTTCAGGGGTTAAATCTCAGCTGAGACTCAAAGACTTGAACTTGTGTTGTCTTATTTGTAACTGTAGCTCGGTCCAGAATTTTGGGTGAGAGTGAGACAGTTCCTGTCTTTGGTTCTGTCGCTCATTAATAACACTACTAAGATCTAGTGTGTTGCCTGTTAGCATGTCACAACACGTTAACATAACATCAGATGCTGGTGTCAGGGTCGTGTTAACCCCAGTATGCTGACAGTAAATCACAGCAGTAAATGTGGTTAACGACAGAAAGACTACTTGAGCTGAGGCGATCATCTGTTTGTTTCTATGTTTGCTGAAGTATCAGAATCAAAATAAACAACGTTCAGTTTTATGAGAAGATTTTGTCTGAGATGTTTAAACTATAAAACATAACATGAGGCAGCATGAGAGCTCAGTAGGTAGAGCTGTCATTATTCAACCCAAGTGTTAGCGTTTCAATTTTTCAGTTTCCTCGTCTTTAAAAACTGACTCAACAACTCAATAATCACCTAGTTGTTTGCAGCTCTGCAGCGTCTTTACTGCTGTAACCCTCCCCCCCCCCCCAAAAAAAAAAGAAAACTACCAGCAACCCATAGAGACAAATATTCAGCGAAGTCAATGATAAGAACCTAATAAAAATAAAATTACTCTTTATAAAAAACAGACCAATTAAATGTGGATTATTAAATATCACATCTCTAGGGATGGGGAGATGGAGCCTTATGACGCTTTTGGGGCAGGATTCGAGGTTGTACTGAAAAAGCCTCAAAGAAGGACTCCCAGTGACATCTGGTGTTCGATACTTGCATTGGTGTGCAAAGACACATGACTGATGATGTCTGATGCACTAACTGCTTTGTTTACTTGAGTGAATAGAAAAAACAGCATTACAGTACAGTACACACCATTACAGTTCAGTAACTTTGAGCTGTTGTACATGGGAGATATTACACTATTGACTTGAGTATTATTGACTATTGATAAGCCACTTTTGTGAATTGGATGTGTATGTGCATCAGTCTGTGTGTGTGTGTGGTCAGCTGCAGGGTCTTTGTTGTGTAGTCTGACAGCAGCTGGAAGGAAAGACCTTCTGAGTCTCTCCTTCCCACATTGTGGATGCAGCAGCCTGCCAACTGAAGGAGCTGTTCAGTTCTGCCAGAGTCTCATGAATGGGGTTCTCCTGTCAGCCACACCCTTCACTGGGTCTAGAAGGCATCCCACAACAGCATCTTTTACTAATCCTAATGGTTGGGGTTAATAAAAGATGGCTGATGCCACCACAGAGTGATAAAAAGTTCTTCGGAGCAGCCCTTGCACTACAAAAGACCTGAGTGTTTTGGTGCAGCCTGCTTTGCCCTTTTCTGTAGAGCGCATTTGAGTTGTGAGTCTGTATGTTCATTGGTTGCAATGGGTGTTTGTGCCTGTGAAACTCCACCACCAGCTCTTTGGTTTTTCCCGTATTGATCTGAAGGTAGTTCTGCTGGTGTCGGGGAAATTATGCCGCCACTCTTCCTCGGGGTACCAAAGGCCCTAACATCTCCTTTCATAGTCATAACCACCCCATATACTTTGCATGGTTATTTAATCAACTGGTTATGTTATCAACTGGGTTTCCGTATTCGGTAGTGTGATGGGAATAGAATGTGATAACAGCACATTGTTTGGCAAGGGCGGCTTCATAGAGTGGGTAAAGGGGGACCTCGAACTGAGAGACCAGCTTCACTTGCTTCTCTTGCTTTTGCCCCTCCTTCGGGCGTCCAGCTTTCTCTGTGCCAATCCAACTCCACACTGTTTTGCTGTCCTGATAATAAACTTAGTTTAACCCAATTGTTAAGAGTTAAGAGAAATTTCTACCACACTGGCACCAGTTCACAAAGGTCCGGGTCAGATCTCTGTAATCCTTGTCGTCCACATCAGTGATGAGGCCGTCTAATGCAGAGTTGTCTGAGAACTTCTGCAGGAAGCAGTTAGTGGAGTTGTAGGAGAAGTCTGCAGTGTAGATGGTAAAAAGGAACAGTGCTAGAACCGTTCCCTGCTGGGCCACCATACTCCAGACAACCCTGTCCGACACACAGCCTTGAGTTCTCACATACTGTGGTCGGTTTGTGAGGTAGTCCAGGATGTAGCTGTTTGGGTCCTTTGGGTGTGGAGTGTTCAGCACTGGTACCACACAAGAGGATTTCGAGAACTGTGGCACTCTCCCTAGCTTAAGTCTCAGGATGAAGATTACCTCCATTACCCCCACACAGGACTTGACAATCCTTGAGCTGATGTTGTCTGGACCCGCTGCCTTCCTGGCTTCCTGGCTTTCATCCTCATCTGTTCCTGCCTGACTTAATTGACTGGTTGGTAAATAGGCAGGGGCAGCTGAATCAAACCTGATGAAGAAGTGATTTAGCTCATTTGCCCACCTAGCAGAGAGTTTTGTTCTTTGTGGCCTGGCCTGAGATTGTACTAAGGCCACTCCAGACTCCTCTGACATTGTCCTGCTGAATCTGGTTTTACATCTTCTGTCTGTAGCCGTCTTGCCCTTCCCTGATCAGTCTCTTCAACTTTCTCGCACCCCTTTCAACTCTTTTTTTGTCTCTTGATTTGAAGGCCCTCTTCTGCTGCTGGCTACCTGTGGGCTCATACAGCCCTGCGGGCTAAGAGCTCATACACAGGACAAGGTCAAGTATCTTTATTTGTATATAAATATGTATATCTTTATAAAACCTAACGATACAATAAATATGTCGTAAGAAAGAAAAACAAAATAGTACCCCCAGTGCTTAACATACTTTAAACACATTGTTGATGTTCCTTCCCCCCATTCGTTCATTCACCAGTTTAATTGAGAGGGGGATAAACGAGTGTTTAAACCAGTTGTGCTTACATAAAGGGACCCTGTACCTTCTCCCTGAACTGAGTAGTGTGTATTCAGAAAAAAGTGTGTCTTATCTAGCTGAATGTTGTTTGCTAGCCTGATAGTGTATTGCTCAAATAGGTCCTGAGGAACAGAAGGGACAAGAATACCCATAATGTTGCTCGCCATTTTCAACAGATTTAAAATCTGAGATTTAGCTTTGACTGTGAGGTTCCCATACCAGCTAGAGATACAGTACCTTATGACTGATTCGATAGATGCCCTATAAAAGATCAACATAAAGTTGTGTATTCCAGGTGAGATTGCGGTCAATGTGCACCCCTAAATATTTAAAGGAGGAGACCTGATTACAGGAACATGCTTACTAACCCATCGAGGGTCAATCAACATTTGAGCTGTTTTATTTGTATTAATGTGCAGTTTATGATCATCACACCAATCTACAAACCTATTCCTGGCAGGTAAATGGCTGAGTTTTTTGTAAGAAGACTAAGAATGACGGTATCATCTGAGAATTCAATTACATCTTGATTAGGTTGGGAGCTGACACAGTCATTGGTGTAAAGAATAAACAAAAAGGGGGAACTAACACAACCCTGGGGAGCACCTGTGCACTGCTATATTGGACAGAGTGGAATTAAATTTCACCTGTTGTGGCCGATTTGAAAGAAAAGAGTGATACCATATGATTAAAAAGGGGTTTACCCCTAGCTGAACGAGTTTAAGTAAAATGTGTGGTTGAATAGAATTAAAAGCAGAACTAAATCAATAAAAACTAATCTGGCGTAAGCAGCTGGGCTTTTTTAAGTGCTTCAGAACAAGATGTGTTAGTGTTAGATTGGAGTCATTTGTGCTCCTATTTTTGTGTATGTAGTCCAGTAGGAGTGCTATGATTTACTCTAAACTCTATATCTACACTTATATTTTTGTAAGCTCATAAATGTTGCTATGTAAATTGCCTTGAGATGACCTTTGTTATGATTTGGCACTATACATATAAAGATGAACTTAATTGAATTGAACTGGACAGTGGCACCATGAAGTTGTTTTTTTTTTACCTCCATGTAGGCTCTGAAACAATGATGCTTTAAAGCTCAACCTTTCGGTTTCATTTTTTGTCTGAACTGCGCAGTTACATATGTTTTTTACAGAGCTCATCTGGCTCAGAAGCTGGATGGTGAAAAATATCACACAGGTGACACAGCAGCTGGTGATCCAAAAAAAAAAACAGTTCAGTTTTTTTGGGACCTGGATTTGGTCAATCCAATATGGTCTGAACATAGCTCTGCTGGTCACAGGAAATGTGATTACCACATTGTGGTTTTTCTCTTCTCATGTGATGGATGTTGAAATTATTTTGAATAAGTCGTGTCATGGTCCTCGCAGTCTGTGGTTTCACACGTCCCGTGTCCGGTCATCTGTTTTAGTTTACAAATTTGAGCAGTATTGTCTGAAATTCATGTAAATGTTTCAGTTTTTTTTAAACCAGCTACTGCATAAAGAAACCTCCTCGCGAAGCCTTAACCTACGTAACACAGCATGCCAAGACCAGTTCAAATACAATCTTACTGATCTCTATCTTACCCTAACCCTCCAAACCATCCAGATCCAAGAAACATATCATAAAAGGTTACTTTGAAGACCCAACAACTGGTCTGAATTAGTCTGTCCAGAAGACTTTGACCCCCTATTTCCACATACCATAACTGAATATAACAGTAGGAACAGACCCAGTATTTCCACTAAAACCAGAACACATCATCTTTTGGGAGGGTGGGTGGTGGAGGAAGGTTTTCCATCAGTGTTTGCTCATTCTGTTCTCAAATGGTCCTCAAAAGCAGCACAATGACTCAAGCAAGCTGGAAAAAGATCAGAACTAAAGATAGAGAAAAATAAGAAGTTAAAAGTTTTAGAGTCCTCATTCATTTCAGGGTTAGATTAGATAGAGTTTTGTTTTTCCCTTGGGAAGGTTCGTCTGATAAATTATTTTTCCAGCAGCAGAGCACTGACCGGGTGTTTAACAAAGAAATATACATAAAAAAAAATTCAATAATAATACAAGGAAAAATAAGAAATATAAAATACCACATATACTGGCAGTCACAGTGACACATTGGTAAATACAGTTGTGGAAAAGGTTACAGAGCATGAAAGTTCTATTTGTGTAGAACATCGGTTTAAATTATTGACTTCTTTAAAGATCATGATTTAAAGAGGTGAGGTTCTACTACACAGTTCAGCACCGGTCTAAGTCTTGGTGCTGGTTCACCCCAGTGGTCATGTGGAATGTCTCTATGTTTAGATGAAATTGGCCTTGTCCTGTGGATCTGTGTGTCTTTTGCTTTTAATTCAGGTGCTGATTTTACTTTAAGCTTTTTTCTTTTTGATGTATTAAATAGGGCTGAAAATGTTTCAGTCCAGTTCTCTCAGACTGACCTCCGCATGATGGGAGTCAAACATTGAAATGTGGTTTGTTTTAAAAACCGTCACGCATCAGTAATGTGACATAACATGATATTTCTTTCTGTGCACTTCCTGTTGATGACAGGCGAGTCATGTTTGTTTAATGCTGAGTCCAGGTTTTACTTGTGAACTTGATTTAGAAACTTTAGAACTATGAACCTGACTGGGGCTTCCTGCGCAGTTTAAAACAGATTAATTCCTCAGTCTTCCTCTTTCTATTTTGGGCTAGAGGCGTTTCTGTGGATTATAAATGTCTGTCAGAGTCTGAGCCAGATGATCTGCTGCTACTGGTCACGGTGAGTTCACAGCCTCTACATGTGACTTTTAAATAAACTTTTTATTTAGGACACAGGGAAATATTAAAACGATTTATTAGTAAAACAAGAAATGTCATAACTTACTTTTACATTTTATTGAAACCTGTGAAATAACTGAACTATATTTTATATGAATATAATGAATACACTGTTTTCCAGTTTCAGCTTTAAAAAAAATGTATCTGTATTTATTGAGTCAGCTAAACTCATAAAGACAATACACTTTAGTGGGCGGCTGTGGGTCAGAAGATCGGTGGTTCAATTTCCCACCTCCTTCGAATGTCAAAGTGTCCTTGGGCAAGACACTGAACCCCAAGTTGCCCCCTGTGTGTCAGGTCAGCTGCATAGCAGCTCTGCCATCGGTGTATGAGTGTGTGTGTGCTTGTGTGTGTGAATGGGTGAATGAGAAGCAGTGTAAAGCACTTTGAGGACCAGTCTAGGTAGAAAAGCGCTATATAAGTGCAGAACATTTACCATTCACCATTTACTTTGTCTATTCGTGTCAACTTTTATTAATGTTCACATACCTTCTTTTCATAACACATTGTATAATGTTTCTTTGAAAATTAAATTAAAATAGATATAAATAGAATAGATTAAATTAGATATATATCTACAATTAAATATTTAATTAAAGACTAGTTATTATTTATCCCAAATTAACTAAAAACTTGTTTTTTCAGATTAAATGGAAATCTATGCAGGAACAGATTTTATTTAATTGTAAATCAACCAGGATAGTGAATTTTTTATAATATTGTTAGAATCAGAATCAGCTTTATTTGCCCAGTATGTTGCACATACAAGGAATTTGCTTTTGGTCTTTTGTAGCTTCTCTAGGAGAGAACAGACGGAAAACAAGTACATGAAAAACAAGACAGAAAGACAGCATTTGCCAGAGGGGAGGAGCTGGAAGAGGTTGTGTCCGAGGTGTGTGGTGTCTGTGCTGATTTTCTCTGCCCGCTTTCTGACCCTTGAGGTGTACAGGTCCTGAAGAAAGGGCAGAGGTGCACCAATGATCTTCTCTGAAGCTCTGACTGTGTGCTGCAGTCTGTGTTTGTCCTGTGCAGTGGCTGCTCCAAACCAGACTGTGATGAAGGAGCAGAGGATGGACTCAATGACAGCAGAGTAGAACTGGATCAGCAGCTCCTTAGGGGGTGTCGTATGAAGTCAACTATCATCTCCACAGTTTTTAGAGGGACAGAGAGCTGGGAGAGTTTGGAGGAGAGTGTCTCAGGGATGATGGTGTTAAATGCAGATGAGAAGTCCACAAACGAAACTCTGGCATACGTGTCTGGGCAGTCAAGATGTTCCAGTACGTAATGTAGACCCATGTTGACTGCATCCTCCACAGACCTGTTTGCCCTGTAGGCGAACAGCAGGGGGTCCAGCAGAGGCTCTGTGAACTTCTTCAGGTGGGCGAGCAGGAGACATTCAAATGATTTCATGACCACAGACGCCAGAGCGATCGGCCTGTAGTCTTTGAGTCCTGTTATAGTGGATCTCTTAGGGGCTGGGATTATGGTGGATTGTTTGAAGGGAAGGGGAACTTGACACAGCTGCAGATGTGTTGAAGATGTGGGTGAAGACAGGGGCCAGTTGTTCAGCACAGACTTTGAGGCAAGAGGGGCTCACTCCATCTGGGCCGGTAGACTTCCTTGTTTTCTGTCTCTGGAAGAGATGTCTCACCTCCTCTACAGATGTCCTAAGGCCAGCGGAGGTGGAGGAGGGGAGAGGTGGGAGGAGGATGTCAGGGGAGTGAGGGGTGCAGGGCACACAGCTGGTGCAGGTGAGGGGTGTGGGGGGGTTCTGTCTGTCAAACCTGCAGTAAAAGTCCTTCAGGGTGTCTGCCAGCTTTTTTTTACCCTCAGCAGGTGGGGAGGGTCTCCTGTAATTTGTGATGTACTGCAGGCCTCTCCAGACTGACGCAGGGTCGTTGGCTGAGAATTTGTTTCAGTTCAGCTGTGAACCAGGGCTTGTATTTGTTAAATGAATGACATGTCTTGATGGGCACACACATATCTTTACAGAAACTGATGTATGATGTCACAGTATAGGTTAGATCGTCCAATTTGTCGGTAACGTCGTGACAGAGTGATATGCGTCCTTTATCACGGTATAACAGTGATCTAATGTGTTGTTCTCTCTGGTGGGGCAGGTTATGTGATGTCTATATTTGGGCAACTCGTGGCTTAGATTAGCACCGACCAGCACGTAGAAGAACTCGCGTGTGCGGTAAATAAAACGGTCTACAGTTAATAAGTAAAGTGAGATTGCCTAAGATTGGGCTGCAGTATCTGCCTAACACTGTGACATCAGTACACCAACCTTCATTTACATTGAAGCAGATTCCTCCACCTCTCGTTTTCCCCGACATCTCCGTTACATGGTCCGCGAGGTGAAGCTGAAAACCAGGTATCTCCAATGCGCAGTCAGGTGTGGAGTCGCTGAGCCATGTTTCAGTAAAGCAGAGAGCGGCAGATTGTGAAAAGTCTTTATTTGACCTGTTCAGAAGGTGCAGCTCATCCATTTTGTTGGGCAGGGAACAGAGATTGGCCAGGTGGATGGATGAGAGTGAAGTGCGCATTCCCCGCTGCCGCAACTTAACAAGTGCTCTTGCACGCTTCCCATAGACAGCTGCTGCTCCTCCAATCAGGGCCTCAAAATAATTGCATCAATTAAAAGTGGTAGAGATAAGTCCGGAGTAGTAAGACAATTTAATAAACTTAAGCTTTCACAGAAAATAACAAACTGAAAATCACTCCTAAGGAGGAAAAACACACTACCAGTAAAAACAGAAAAGAGATTGAAAATATATATGAATAAAAATAGAGCAATTAATACCAGGTTAAGCTATAAGAATGAAACAAGATATACTTGCAGAGAACACAAAATCAAAAAAGGCAGAGAAAGGAAACCAAGCTAACAACTAACTGAAATTTCTGACTAAAACTCAAATGGGAAAAGATAGACCAAAAGGAGACTAAAAATACAGACTGCACAGATGACACGGACTAGACGAGTGAATAGGGAAATGAATGGAGCGATGGGACGAATGGGAAGCAGGCGTAATGAAATCTGTTTACCTCATGACATCTGACAGAGCAGATGCCATCATCATGCTCCACCATGCTCTTCTGTTTAATTTTTAATGGTGGCTGGTTACCCAGTTGTGTAGGACAAAACTGATTGGGGAATTAATTTGTTTGTTAGTTAGATTGATTGCAACACAAATGGAGAAGTCTGGTTTTTTTGTTCTCAGACAGACTTGCTACACATTTTTCATATCATATCCGGCGGCCTGCAGACTAAATGGTTTAAGCGTCAGACTGTCATGTAAATGGTCGCAGGTTCGAAACTCTGTCTTACGCCTAGTCTATCTCCAACCAGATGTGTGCCTGAGCCAGACACCCAGCGTTTGCTCCCTGTAAGTCGCTTTGGATAGAAAGCGTATGCCAAGTAAAGTAAATAGTTGAAAATATCCACATCACAGCACAGTTCAATTTTTTGTACATTTGACAATAAATATTTACCCCTCTTACTGTTGTAATCTCTGCAATTTTAGAAACAATAACACAATCATCTCCTTTACTAACAGCTATAATGATATAAAAACTAAAATGTTCTAAAAGTAAATTGCTGCTGTTAAAAGATGGTTAAGTGCATTGTCCATAATCAACATGAGTTCTTAAACAGTTCGAATGTTATAAGATCACCAATAAACAACAGTACTAAATACAAAACCTTTTTTAACCCCACTATTTCCTCAAGCTCCGTGATGATCAAATCACAGTAACCACTTAAACTCTTCAATGACCAACAGATGTGTGTGTCTCGGTGTCTGTGGTATGTTGGCGTGTGTCTGATTCCCATGGCAATTGTCTGCATCCTGTCAAACATCCTGTTGCTGTTTCCTGACCTCAACATCCACTTCTTATGGGAAGGACATGTCACCAGTCAAGCCACCTGGGCTACAGGTGTGTGGGGGTCAGGAATCATGGTACGTACTTATCTCTCAGGTGAAATCCATATTTTGTTCGTAAGCAAGGCAACAGCTGCGAAGCTGTTAGCTTGTTTGTGTGGTTTTTCAACATAATTCGACGTTGGGTTAACAATAGCAGGCTGCTGCATCAATCTGGCGCAGACATGCACACCAGTAAAACTTGAAAAAAAAAACTCTTTTAGCAAAGTGTGGTCGATAATGTGTGCTGCCTCATTGTAAAAAATAATAATTTGATATTAAAAATAATTATACATATCAAACACCCCTAAGTTCAAGTCAGAGCAGGTTTTGGTTTGTTTAGGAGGGGACAGAGTCTGTATTAAATATAATGTGTTAGACACAAAGTGAACAAGTACAGCTGTTCATTTTGGGGTTGTAATTGTTCTATAATCATGCATGGTGAAAGGATTTTGATTTCTACATCATGACACCCTACCAAGCACTACATCAAAAACACAAGTGGTGGCTGATGAAAAGTCTTGCTCTGGGTGTGTGTGTGTGTGTGTGTGTGTGTGTGTGTGTATAACGTGATATCTCATTTGCTCATGACTGAGTCTCACATTTATTTCTTCGGGTTTAGTTTCTTCATTCAAGTTGATTTAGATTGAAATAACGAATTTAAAGAAACATTTTATGATTTCAGGTTTTACTTGGAGCCCGGTCATTTATTCAGACCAGTAAAACTAGAGGCTGTTGCGCCTTTAGAAGCCAGGTGAGATGGGCCTTTTGTCAGAGTGACTTTGGTCGCATTAAATCAAATGCTATTCTGTAACGAATATCTTCCTCTGTATCCAGATGTTGTGTCAGGTGTTGTACTCCTGTGTCTCTATACTTGGGGCCTTTATCTGTTGTTTTGTCAGTGCAACTGGTCTCGCCCAAGGTCCTCTGTGTCTTTTCAACAGCACATATGGTCAGACCTGGGGAGTACCACTGCAGAGCATCCCTGAGCGGTAAGATCCACATACAGTTGCTGAATAGATTAATTGGTTTCTTTGTTCACGCTTACTCTTTGTGTCCACAGTCGTTGGATCTACCTCTACAACAGAACTGTGTGGTCTGGAGTGTGTCTCCAACCCCATAATGTGGTACAGTGGAACCTGGTCCTGTTCAGTGTGATGGGCACACTGAGTGGACTGCAGATTGTCCTATGTGCAGTCAACATCCTAAACTCTCTGCTAGGCATGATGCTAGGACAGGGCCTCTGCCAAAACAAGGTCTGTGTGTCTTCTGTCTTAGCAAGGACCAGGGTGGGATCTTAACATGAGGAATCTGTTCTGTTCCTCACACTTTAATTGACCAACTGTGTCTATGTTCCAGGTCAGTCCAGGTGTAGTCTGAGATTGTCCTACGTGGATCCTAAATGAAAACATCAATCTTTATGATGTAAAGTTTAAATCTTTTATTTTGGCTAGGTCCTGTGACATTCAAGCTTTAAAGTGTTGTCTTTAATTTCCGATATTAAGTTTCTAATCTTTCCACAGTATATCACGAAATTGCAGGGGCTTGCAAGTTATCTAATTTAGAAATCATAGAAGGGTCTCAAATTCTTATTGTATGTACATTCCCACTGCGAGAGATGGCATTAAAAAAATATCATGAATTCACATTTTCTGGTAGTTAAAGATTTTCTTTGTCTTGCACTGCTGCACATAAGTATTAGAACTCCTTTATGAAATCAGTGTTAATATTTGTTACAGAAGCATTTGTTTGCAAGTATAGGGGTCAAACGGTTTCTGTATTTGACCAGGTTTGTACAGACTGTAACATGGATTTTGTCCCACTCCTTCACACAGATCTCCTGAATATGTCCGGGTTTGGCACTGTCACTGAGCAACATGGAGTTTCAGCTCCCTCCAAATAATTTCCATTGGATTTAGTTCTGAAGACCTGCTAGACCACTCCAAAACGTTGATATGTTTGTTACCGGGCCACTCCTTGGTTGTCCTGTCTGTGTGCTTCTGGTCACTGTCATGTTGAAAGACCCAGCCACTATCGTCCTGTCCCCTTCGTAGTAAAGCACCCATAAAGCATGATGTTACCACCACCATGCTTTACTGTTGGGATGGTGTCCTTGTGATGCAACTCATCCTCCTTTTTTCTTCAAACAAGGCAAGCTAAATTTAGACCATAAAGTACTACTTTGGTTTAATGTGACCACATGACTTTCTCCAATGCCTTCTATAGATCATCCTTATGGTCCTTGGCAAACTTCATACGGGCCTGCATGTCATGAGTTGAGCAGTGAAACCGTCTGTGCAATTCTGTGGTCCCAGCTCTCTTTATGTCATTGACCAGCTCCGTATCCGTCTCCAACCTTGTGTAGGTCCACAACTTTGTCTCTCGTATATTTTGACAGCTCTTATGTCTTGCCTATGTTAGTACTTGGAGTCTCACAGGTCTTTGACTTATGTGCACCAGTGCAAGACAATTAAATTCTGTAGAAATCATACAATGTTATTTCCTGAATTAAAAAACAAACTTTTAAGTTCTCTCACTGTGTAAATGCATCTACAATGTTAATCTCAGAGCCCTTCATCATTTCTAAATGCTAGGACTTCAGGGTGTTCAAATACTTATGTTCCTCACTGTGTATACTTTATAAAAAAAAAAACTGTTTACAAAAGAGAAATTTTCTGCACAGGTTTGCTTTTTCGTTATCATGTATTTTCCAATTTCAGATAATCAGTTTAATATTGTTCATATTATGCTGTATATGAATTACCTAATCATAATTAACCATGTATTATATATTATATTATGTATTATATTATTGTATATTGATTTACGCTTGCATAGAATGAGAAAGCATGGTATTATACTGTTATTTAACCCCTCTAAAACGACATATTTAACTTTACTGTGACTTCAAACTGAAACTTTTTTTAAAGCACTGAAGCACTTAATATGCATGAGTAGAAAACACATCTATCCTATTCGTATTCATTAAGTAATGTTTTAATAGTATATTTATGATGTATGTATACATATCTAGATATGTATCGTAGACACTTTATTGATCCCCAAAATCAAAACAGAAAATTATTACATGGTATTTCAAGTAATTTAGATAAGCTGTTGACGGTAACAGAATAGCGAAATGTACTGTTATTATTCCTATGGATATTCATGAAAAGTCTATTTATTTGTGTATAATAATTGTTATATAAGTTTTTAGTTTTCATTTATGTTGACATTCGTATTCTTTATTTGTCATATTGCATAGTTGGTTAGATATGTGAAACAAACATTAAAATTCACCATAAACTGCTTATTTTTACTGTGTAAAGCGATTGGTTATGGTTAGATTTTGGACTTCCACCTGGCGGTGGGGGTCAATGCACACTCCATCAGAGGGTCCACAGCAGGGGAGCCCCCCCAGCCATCCCCATCCGGTAATAAACAAGGTATGGTCGTAATATCTAAATATGAAGTTCTTACGGTATTATATTAATTTTCTTGAGGTGCTATGAGATGTTTATGGTTTATATTATAGTTCTAACACTTTTAAATATATTTATTTATATATTTCATAATTAGAGTTAGGGTATTAGGGTAAGGAAAGTGGAAAGTTTTTAGTTTTCATTTATGTTGACATTCGTATTCTTTATTTGTCATATTGCATAGTTGGTTAGATATGTGAAACAAACATTAAAATTCACCATAAACTGCTTATTTTTACTGTGTAAAGCGATTGGTTATGGTTAGATTTTGGACTTCCACCTGGCGGTGGGGGTCAATGCACACTCCTGTCAGTTTGTCAGTGTTGGAAATCACCTGATCACGGTAGGCGTATTGCGTCACTTCCTGTTGTCGACACTGATCGATCAGTAACACGTTG
>JAUMHF010052493.1:0-17737 GCA_032359275.1 Microctenopoma steveboyesi
AAAACGGGCGGAATAATAAGAATAAAGAAAAAAGAGGAAATCAATAGTGTGGGAGCATTCCATGCTCCCCCACTAATTATAACAGTGTGTGAATGTAAACAACTTACTTTTGTTCGTTCAAGATCAAGGTCAAAGACAGACAGAAAGATAAGGAGATAGACCATTCAAAGATTTAAAGACAAAGGAAGATTTTAAATTGGATCTTGTATATAACTGAATGCCAGCGGAGAAAAAAAGGAGATACTTTTAAACTCTTAAAAGTGCAGTTTCAGTGCTATTTCATGATTTAAAATCACGTTAAATTTTTTCAGAAATGTCATTAAGATCAAGATAAGCCTGCAGCTGTGTATAGACAACTTTCTCTAAAACATATGAGAGAAAAGGCAGATTCAAGATAGGTCTATAATTTGACAAGATAGTTTAGATTATGTTTTTTCAGTGAAAAGAGTTACAATGATTTTAAAAAAGGAAAAAATGGGAATCTTGGAATATCTCGGCCATAATAGCAGATATAAACACCAAATTCATGCTTGAGGTTGGTAATGCTTAACTGTCAGACTGGGATGCAGAAGGTCGCAGGTTCAAAATCCCATCTGACTCCTGACTTAGTCCAGCCAGACACCTAGCGCTGGCTCCTTGTTAGTCGCTTTGGATAAAAGCCTCTGCCAAGCAAAATTGCAAGGCGGAAACAAAGGGGAAATTTCAAATACTAGGGAGCGCTATACAGTTGAGTCAGAGCACAGCAATGGCTTCATAGATTTTCACAAAACTTCAGAATTATATGTAGGGCAACATCCTAGGTCCACCCATGTGCTATGATTAAAATAATTTGAATTAAAAACTTTTTTCTCAAGTTTTCTAAAATACCTGAAAGCTCACACATTTAACCTACAGAGCTAGGATTTCATATCCTCGTTCCATGAGTCATCCCATTAGGTCACTTTGTCCAGAGTAGTTTTATTCTTCCAAAAGATGCCATACAGTGAAATCTGGGTATATTCTAAGCTGTAACTATTGCCAAAGGGGCTTCTATTGTACTTAGTTAAGTAATTAATGCTATCAATACAATCATTAATTTCATTTTGACAACCCTTTTCTTTTTTTTGAGCTGAAAATATTTCTTCACATTAGTGACCTAATTCATTTTGGTGTGCCTAATAAACCACCAACTAGGTTATAAAAATATTGATAGAACTACACAATGACATGTACTGTCAGATATTTCTTATGTTTATGTTTCAAGTGTGGCGTATGCCCAAGAAATTATAATTATTCAGCTGTCTGAAAACTTCCTTCCTCATAATTGCCGATGTTATAAAAATTATTTTATGTTACCTATCATTTATATTGTTATACATTCACATTTATTCAGATATATCATGCTTATATTTTTGTCTTACTTCCATGTAGTAAGACAGTCTAATAGAATTGAGTCCTGGTGAACCAATTAAACCAATTATGTTGTATAGCCATAGAGCATATCTTTTCAAGGGCATAGCTATGTCAGGACTTAATTTTTCGTTGTCTCTGTTGTGGAAATAAACAGGTTCTGTCAAAATGGTCTTTTAAGAGGTTTATTATAAAGGAATATAAGTAGGTATGTAAGCACAAGGAAGGAACAGCGACTGAGTTATACAGCAATGCTCTCATGAGAAGGTTCACAATCAAATGAACAAAGAACAAACTGTTATATGCCTATTAATCTACTCTACTCCCTGTCACATCAAACTATGTAGTCTGTCTTTCATGGTCGTCTCCAAACTATCTGCCCTGCCAGACACTAAGTAAACAATGAATTACCTAAAGACATCAGGAGGACGTGAACTTTAGCACAGTAGTAAGTGAATTAGACAATCCTGTACAGAAGCTGTGTGCTCATGCAGCCTTGTGTCCTGCTGCAAGAAAATGAATAAGCTATAGAACTGAACCCGATTCCAGTGACTCTAGTCTGACTACTCTGCAGAATGCAGAAGGTCGTTATGAGTCTTTTATTGGAAAAATAAGGCAAAATCCCAATAAATGAGGATTTTGAGTATTAAAAAAAAAGCTAATTTCTGTATTATAGCTGTTACATATCAAATTTCTTACTTAGCAGAAACATTGCAGTTCAAGACAAAAGTGTGTGATTGGCGAACAATGCCTTTAAATTCTAAACACAAAAGCTGATCATCTCTAGCTCATATTTTGCAGACGTCCTATGTGTAGTGTAGCATCCCCCTCCCCCTTTTCTTCACACGGCACAAGTGTGCAGCATCTAAACCTTTGGAGTTTTGCTGTGGTTATTGTTTGTTTTAAATATGCAGTCTTTCCTAAATACAGCATGTGGAAAAACTTGACAAAATAATTTCTGACCAAGCCTGAATCTGTGTCCAGTTCATAATCATGAATACTTAATAAAGTTAGCACCTCTAACGCATATGGAAATGCGCACAGAAATGTACATTTTGATCATTTTACGCAGTGTCTCCAAATGCACAAAGTATTCTACTGTACATACAACTGCAAGGTTCCTGACTGTACAAATGTTATTTAATGCTAGAAACATAACAAGAAAAATGCACTAAGGTCATAAAAATAGATGGTTTTGTTTGCTCAATATCAGCTGTACAGTTTAAATATAATGCTCTGCAGCCAGTGTGTGTGTTTTTTGGACTTCATCCAGGTCATTGCTCGTGTGGTGTGGTGACCGGCATTGTTGTCTTTTATGTTATTTTAATGTTATCTCTGTTGGTTTTATAGACTTTTTCTCTTTCTAATTGACTTCATTCACATTTTAAAACACAAATTGTCCCAACTGTTAAGACCTGCTCAAAGTTGCAACAAATCAAGAGGGAAAGACGACCAGAGAATTAACATTTTAAATTAAGTATTGTTAATTAATATAATATAATTCAAATAAAGGCTACAAAATTAAACAAAACATGAGGCACGAAAGTCGGTATATCAATGAGTGTGTTAGTGGATGCGTGGCAGGTGGCACTGTAAGTGTGGCGTGGTACAAAACCAACATAAGACGTGAAAAAGACCATTTTTTCTGTTCAAAGGTAACATTCTTCTTTCTTTCTCAAATGTCAAACAAAGATATGTTGGCAGATAAAAATGTTTTTCTAACCGCAAAAGGCAGAATAGTGATTCATTTTTAACATGACAGTTCCAAACAGCTTTTAAAGAACATGCAGTATGATGATAACTCACACAAGTTCAAGGATAACTCACTCGAGATCGTCCATCTGCCTCGATAAACCGGTGGAGGTAGATGGCCGCCCACCCTGAGCCTGGTTCTGCTGGAGGTTTCTTCCTCTTAAAGGGAGTTTTTTCCTCTCCACTGTTGCTTCAATGCTCGCTCAAGTGGGACTGTTTGGTTTTCTCTGTATATATTGATATAATGTGTAAGGTCTTAAACCTTACACTGTAAAGTGCCTTGAGATAACTTTTGTTGTAAAATGGCGCTATATAAATAAAATAGAAGATTATATTTTTTGTATTTTTTTACAAAAGCCATCACTTTACAGTCATTGTGGATGGTGTCATATCTGTACATGGACAATAAACGATATAAACTCAAACCCTGGGCCCTGATGACCGCAAGTAAGGGATAATTCATGTTGCACTTGTTTTGTGCTGTAGCAGATATGTTTACAGTTTCTTCTTAAAAGGGCCAATATTTTCATTGGGTAATAAGAATAGTTCAGTGAAAAACCAAAAGAATTAAAAAAGTTAACTTCTCTGTTTTAACAGTTCATGCCAGCCAGTGTTTCCTGGGAGAAGAGGCTGGATGTGTATTCATGATAAAATAGAGAGGACTTGTGAAATGTTTACCAAAAGGTAGCTGGTCTCAAGGCCAAACTCCCTACAAAATCAACTCCAATCAATCATCTCAATATTTGTTCCAATTCACAACTATTAATAATTCACAATATATATATCAACTTATTTTTAAATGCAGTGATTGTTTCATCAGTTCGTAATCTTTTATAATTATGCTTCCCTGATTTGTTTTGGCCCCTACTTTACTTGATCTCATTCTTAATGTCAAAATAAACAAAAATAGTTAAGTGGTCACTGATATCATTTATTTGTATTCCACGTACCATTTTTTGTTCAACATAATTTGTAAAGATATTATTTATGAAGGTTGCACAGTGCGTCGTTATTCTTGATGGTCTTGTGATCTTTGGAAACAGGGTATCCATGAACTCTGTTTGTGCAGTTCTGACTTCTTAAGGTCTATGTTGAGATAGAGACTTCTGGCATTAATCTGAGTAATTGATAATGCCTGATCTGTCTTCACTTATTAATTTAGCTGTCGCTCCTCATATTAATAGCACTCGTTATTTACATGACTAAAATAATTATTGTCTGGGTCTATGTCATTTAATTATTTTGTTAATCTGTAATTACGAATGTCTCCAGTTTTGGTTGACTTAAAGTATACCTATTGCAAACTTCATCACTAGATGAAGAAGAATATTTATCAGATATATTAGACATCAGATGTATTGTCAGTATGTATCAAAGAAAAAATAAAAACAAACAAACCAAAAAACGAAAGGGGAAAAGCAAAATGTGCACTTAATGTGCCTCAAATCTTTGGTTAGGATGTATCATTTAAACTTCCCCAGCTCCTCAATATCTCCTATCATTAGCCCTTTTGCTTCTTTTGGTGTACCAAGTAGTTTTATCCACACCTTACAGTTCTTTGTCTATGTTGACTTTGTTTTCCTTTGTTTCCTGAGAGCCCTGGCTTGTCTTTCTATTTCAGAATTTTTCTTTGTTAGATGTTTGTTTACATACACTGCTGATCTTCTTAGTTAGTATTGTTAGCCACAACAGATCAATTTTAGCTTTTCTGCTCATAAACCTGATAACAATTGCTAACTGCTATTACTCTGCATTGGGGTTGATCCTGCACGCTACAAGGGCGTTCGTTAAAATACTTTGTCCGTGTAATACGCCTGACAATAATAGATTGTTTAGCGTTTTTATCTTCTCTAGGCAGCATAGAAAAGCAGAAATATCCTTGTTGTCCACATCAATGCCTTTGGATTCAAAGGAATTTAACACTTGATGCACAAGAGTATTTGATTCTTCATGGGTCTCACCTAGGTTTTCAGCATTTGCTGTCACTCGCGCATATGAGCAGTGCCTGGTGTTAAGCCCACTCACAATAACTTCTTTTATTCTCATATATTGTTCTAGTTCATCCACCCTCCTTTCCAGGATATTTATCCTGATGTAAAACCATCAGGTGGACTTGTGTGGCTCTGTGGTTGATGTATATATTTTCACAGGCGCATATAAGAATGTCTAATAACAAAAAGGATTCAAAGGATTGACAGAGATATTGACGGGTGATGTGTAGAACAGAAATATAATGTTTACGGACGTGCATCCTCTTACATCAACATGCTAAGAGTAAGATTGTCTTGCCTCACACCCTGGCCAGCATGCTTAGTTCTCTGGGTCTTTATTGTTCAGTCACTTTGGTCTCGCCCTCATTTCACTGCCCTCTCGCTGATTACTCCCAGTTGTCCCTCATTCCCTTGTTAGTTCCCTCACAATATAAAGGATACCAGAGTTTTTCTAAAATGTTTGATAAAAGTTGTCTTGATATTTTCCCTTTGCTTCCTCATTGATCTTCTTCTTTTTGCTAACCCATATATGTGCTCTTCACTGAATACTCAGGCCAAGCCATAGCAACATCAGACAGAAAGCAGGGAAATGCTGCTCAGCAACATTTACATGCAACTACACTAGATGAACAAAACCCATAAACCACAATGCCAGCATGCAATGTATTGTTTAAGGATATTAGTTGGGGCAACTGCCACATTCTTTAAAAACATTTATGCTACAGTAGGTATTTGGAATGGAATTTTTAGATATTACTATTTTATACCATATTACATATGCATACATATTATCCATTTTCAATGTATGTTGTCATGTGTACATCCTGTGAGCAGCAGGAGTTGATTATCATCTTACTGCATGGGCAATCGTCTACCTCACTAACAGACCACATGGCTACAGAACTGTATGTCTGAGGTAGAGGCATGCAGCATGCATACCTTAGTCTTTCATGAAATTATATGTTTCTATAGCTCAGTTACACTGCAAAGGGATTTTTAATGATCAGTTATCCATAAAAAAATAGAGTGGAAAACATACTTGGTAGAGGCTGCCCCTGTGATGCACTAAGAGTTAGGGTATTGCTGTCTTGTCTATGACATGTAGCCTGCTGGGACAGGGAATCGAACTGCTTACTTTACTTTACTTTGCTTGGCGACACTTTTATCCAAAGCAACTTACAAGGAGCTGGCGCTGGGTGTCTGGCTCAGGGACACACCTGGTATGGATGGATTAGGAGTCAGACGGGGTTCGAACCCACAACCTTCTGCATCCCAGTCTGACGCTTAACCCATTGAGCTACCAGGCCGCTTACCCTTGGGTTTGATGACAACTGCCCTACCCACTGAGCTATCATGCCTCCACTGCATGACGTCATCAGTATGAATCGCCTATTATCAGAATTGGAAGGATTAACCTCTTATCCATAGTTTTACAATTCACTCAACTTTAAATTGGTCTTTGAAGGTGTTGTTATATACCCTAATTTAATAATGTTTGTTAATGCAGTATTCAAAGCAGGGGTGGGCAATTCCCAACACAAGTGCCCATCATCAAAGTGACTAATGTTTCCAGCAAGGCACTGGAGCTGGTGGACAGTACAATTAGTTCTGAAAAAACAAGGAAGCATAATTACTAAGAGACATGAAATGTAACAGCCTTTAACAATGCCAACACTTAATATAAGATAAGATCTGACAGTAAAATGAATAATGTGCAAGTTTATACGCCAGTTACAACATTTGCAGCTTTGAAGGTCAGACCACTTGGCACTATTGGATGTACGTTATCTCAGTTGCAAAGATGGGGTGTAGATTCAAGAGGTTTTATTTGTCATGTACACAGTTATACTCGTACAATTTGCAGTGAAATGTGTCCCTGTTCTCCAAATATATGGCCGTGCAGCATAGGAAGGTCATAACTGTCACAATCCCGCCCTGACCAACCTGTCTTCCCGTCATGTCCGTGTTTTGTTTAGGTTTATCGGTCTTCACGTCCCCGGTTCCTGGCACTGTTTCCCCGTCACGCCCCCGCTCTGTCACTGACTGGTTCACGCCCGCTCCCCTCGTTATTCACAGCTGTTGTCACTTTCTCCTCATCACTCCCAGCTCCCGATCACACTCACCTGTTAGCACTCTCTTGATTTGATCCATTCCCTTTATATTCTCCCTTCGCCCGTATTCCCCTGCTGGATTATTTGTTATCATTACCATGTTCTGAAAGTCTGTTTCAGCTCTGTTGTCCCCGCCAGCCTGTCGCTCCTCGTCCTAGCCGCTGTCTGCAACTCATCTGGTTCACCTATGTTTGTCTTGTCTCCCTTCCGCGTCCTGTGTCTGCCTGGTTTAGTCTGTCCTGGTTTGGTCCCTGGCTCCATTGTTCGTCCGCTCCCTGTTTGTCTCCGTCTTCACGCCAGCCCGTAAGTCGTGTCTCCACCCCGTGTTCCCCGTCGGTCTGGTTGGTTTCTGTTCTCGTTGTGTTCCTGGTATCTCTGTCTGTGTGTTAAGTCCAGTGTGTCCCGTTTTAGTTAGCACCCATTACATGTTATCCTGGTTTCCCCTATGAGTATAGCTTTCGTTCCTTTGTCTGTTTATCCCCTGGTTAATTTCCCTCCTGGGTCAACTCCAGCGTTTTCCTCCTGTGGAGTGATTATTATTTGTCCTTACCTGTGCCTCTGTGTTCACCTGTTCCCTGGAAGTTAGTTAGTTGTCTGTCAGTCCAGTTAATGTATGTAGTATGTGAGTTTGTCTTCACTGGTTTCAATTAATTATCCTCACTGTACGTTTTTGCCTCCCTTGGGAGTGAGTTTCAGTTTACCTGTGTTCCGTGTTTATTTGAGTTTATTTTATTAAAACCCTTAAAATTGAATTCGTGTCAGAGTGCTCTTGGGTCCTTAATACAAATCCTAACACATAACAACAGTGCAAACAAGAGGAAATATATATAAGTAAGTACACAAAGTTCCTTATATTATATATATATAATATATTTACATTTACAGTGGATATAGATTTGCATCCTAGACAACATTCACATTTGAACCACTTTACATTCAGGCAACCAGTTAGATGGACTATTTTGTGTTATGGAGCCTTATTGCCTGGGGAAAGAAACTCTTTCTGAGCCTCTTTGTCCTAGACTTTATGCAGCTGAACTGTCTGCGTGAGTGCAACATGCTGAATAAATAGTGTGCAGGGTGTGAGGGGTCCCTTATTATTTTTTCTTGTTTTGGAGGTGCAGCGTTTCCTGTAGATGTCTGCCAGGGGGGCAGAGGAGATCTGACACAGCATTCAGCTGCCTTGATCACCCTCTGCAGGGCTTTGATGTCCTTTAGAGTGCAATTTCCAAACCATGCTGTGATGTTAGTGGTTAGGATGCTCTCAACAGCAGCTGAGAAGGATTTTAGGATCACTGGTGCAACCCTTCTCAGCTGCCTCAGGTGGTACAGACTTCTCCTAGCTTTTGTGACCAGAGAGTTGACACCACTAACCAGCATTAGTCCTACACCATAACTCTCAAAATCATACAATTCAGAGCCAAACACAAACTATATTTTGAGGGGATTACATTATGTGGTCTGCCATGAAGCACATAAAGAAATAATTCATTATTGGCACACATTGTGATTGTCAGTAGGTTCAAGAGACACATGCTAGATCTTATTGAGACTAATTTATTTCTGAATCAAAAACAAAACAAACACTATCACTAAAGTATTATTAATTAATAACTTAACTATTAAACATATTTGCTTCCACAATTGCCCATTTTGATAATTATTTGGGTTAAAGGCCCCAGTTCTGCAAACTGCTCCAGCATTCCTACAACCCCCTGGGATAAGTAGTTACATCATCGATGGAAAGATGGGTTATTAAGGTTAATCAATGAAAGCTACAGCTGCATTATATTATGTGGTACGTTTAAGCTTGTGTTGCATGGTCATGATAAAAGTGAGCACTCAGAAAATACTTGTATTTTTATATTTTGATTTGGGGCTGGAGGATGTCTTGATGCAGTAGAATAACAGGGACATAGTGTCATGTTAATTAAAAAATCTTAGTGTAGTGTGATATGCATGATAATGGTGCTTTGACTTATTGTCAAAGTGGTGATATGTTCATCTGAAAAATGTGTTTAAAAATTATTTCACCTGCCAACACTGCTAAACACCCCACCTATTCATTACCTATACTGCTTATCTTGTTAAGACCTGAAGAGGCAATCCTGACACTGGGACAAAGGTGATTTGATAAACAAAAAGACAGACAACTATTCACACTCATAACCACACCCACTAGCAATTTAAAGTAACTAAGTAACCTAACCTGAATATCTTATCTTTGGATTGTGGGAGAAACACCTGGAGGACAACCAGACAGGCATATGGAGAACATGCAAACTCTACACAAGGCTCAACCATCATACCATCAATACAACCATCATACTGTGAGCTGAGGGTACTACTGACACCATGCTGCTCCCTTATTTTATCTTGAAATCAAAATAGATGAGCTGACCCCTTACAGTATAAAAAGCTGCTAATTCTGCAGCTTACATTTTCTCCAGTGGTGGTAGTGGTGACTGTTGTCGAGCGGTAAAGTGGAAGAAATATATATGTGGCATTTATACAGTTCCACTATCTATGTCGTTCAGTACTCCACTCCCTAAATTTTCCACAGGGAGAATAAGCTATATCTAATCTTATCTCACACTTTAGGGCTTACTCACATTTATTTTGAAACACTGTGTAGTCTTTCAGACATGCTGCTCTGCAATACTGTGACTGTTTGGCATAATCATTGTATCACGTTTGAATGACAAGTCAAGGCAGTAATGACATTACAAAATAATCCATTATATCCACAAACTACAGGTCTTCCCATTGCCATAAAAAGCACTTCCATATTACAGAAACAGCATTTGAACCTTTGTTGTGTTATCCACTTCACTTGATATAACACAAGGGTCCATCCACCTTCCAGTGTTTGAAAAGCTTGAGGACCATTGTTGCTTTTTCCAAAAAGCACATCAGCATTATCACCTTGCCTGACTCCTATATGAACAAATTATTACTGTAGCCACTTTTACACTGCTTGTTCAAGATGGATTTATACCGCAAATATGCAGCTTCACTGTTCTGTATAAAAGGGATCAAGGCAGCATTGGAGGACCTCTGCGGATTCTCTTGTAAGACATCTATCATCATTTATGGTGGTAAAAGTGTTTTTAAAAAGGGAGCCACTTTCTCACCAATATGGCAGGATTCCTGTATCTTGATAAATATATACAGGTAATGGCACTATTTAATGTTGTGGTGTTTTGTGTTGTTTGAAAGGACATTTACAGTAAAAGCATCTACTATGTAGGTTGTGGCTATTTTACTTTTATTACCAACACTTAGCTTTAACCAATATTTATTTATTAATTAGGGTAATTTACAAAGGGTCAAACTTGAAAGTTTAGTAGACAGTTTCTGTGTGTTTTGTGTGTTGTTTAAATCTCTCCCTTCTTTAGTGTACAACTTTTTTTACTTGGTGGCATGTTAGTTGTTCGTTCTTGTTTTTAGAATTTCCGTTTGTTTTTGTTTTTAGAATCTCAAGCTTTGTGCCTGCAAGAAACATTAGAAACAGTCTGACTTTATATCAGACTTTCAGCCACTCCTGCCACGAGGAGGCACTGTTAATCTCGAACAAGCGGTCTCTGGCTCTGGTCTACGCTGCAGTCTATTTTTAAGGGACATTATACCACAACATATTCGGTCAAGGAAAAGGCAACTGGAGTGTGTATTATCCTGTTGAGACTGTGAAGGGGAATTTTACATGTCTATGTTATAATTAAATAAATTGTATTAAATATTCTAAGTTGTGGGTACGCTTCTTAAAGTGCAGTTACAGGACTGAACCACCTGTGTTTCAATGCTACATATGTTTGACTAGTGATGGAGAAACTGAAGCAACGTAAAGCAAATTCAGGGTTTTAAAACAACAAATACCTGATATTACATTTTCATAGGTAAAAATAAATCAAAGACTAAGATGATATACAATTCTGAATAAGCATTTATATACTGCTATCGGTGTTATTGTGATCACTATATGCTGTATTATGGAATTAGATCTCTGTAAAATAGTGTAGTAGAAATTCAAAATTTCTTAGCAATTGGATTAATATAGGTTTATTATCAAACAGGGAAATTGCAGAAAGGCAGGGCAGTACAGATATCTGACATTTGGCGACACACACACAGGTAATTGAAGGCGAAGCAAGAAGAGCTCTCAGTTCCTCCTTAGCTTCCATGTTTATGCAGGCTGTGGACGTCACTTCTAAAGAATGCCATAAACATTTATATAAAGCCTTACTGGTCTTGTCTGTCCTCCCTTCCTAATTCTAACCTTTCTCCCAGACTCCCGCTTTCCTGTTTATACATTCCAATAACAAAATATGACATGGATACAGACATGGATATAATAATACTGTGCAGATGTCACTGTGCATTTGAAGGTGTGATGAAGAAAATCCCCGACATATTCCCCCCTTGTAATAGTCTTACAACTATTAACAACATTTACATTGTTTACATCAAGACAGATTCAATGCAACCTCCCATCAATCCATACGCCGTTCTCATCTGCAGAGGCGAAAAGCCCCCAGTGATGACTGCTCAGGGCAAAATTCCTCTGTGGCCCACCGAATGTGCGACCACTTTACAGCTGCAGAGAACCTGTCTCCAAGCAGACAGACTTTAAATATGTCCAATGAATTTCAACTTGAACCAATCAGTGAAAAAAAGTACAGTCACTATGAATCTCTAATCAGTGAAGACGCACTGACACCCAGGTAGAGTTGCCTGGAAGTTAAGTCAAGGCAATTAGACTTCTTATATGCGTCTTCAAGCCGATGGGAATGCGCATCGATTACATAAACAATCGGATGGGGCATAACAATTATCACTGGATAGTAAACTACTAACGCTGTCATAGCCATGTGTCATAGCCGTCAATATTGTAGCTATAACTGGAACACAGACCTAGGCACCTTTTAACTCAACACATCCCCCTGAGGGTTTTGAACTGCCCCTCTTCATGATCCCTCAGACAAATGGCTTGAAGTTACTGATCATGCAAACACTATCCTGGTATCAGAGCACAGAGACGTTCATTCATTCATTAGATACCTGTAGATGTTAATGGCTTTAACTGTGATACAGATTACTTTGTTTCTATAGCCTTTGTCAGATGAACTTACAATTCATTGGCAATCCCATGTTTTCAGACATTACATCCCTTAACTTAAGTTCTTGGCATAAGTGATGCCCCTGATGGAACTGTCCTTAACATCATTGATGGTGCGTTGCTAGATGCTAGTTTTAGTCACAGGTTTATGACCTCTGATGTAATTTTCTACTCATTTCACTTGCAACGTGATATATGATGTCAGAAATAGGAATCATAATGTCCCTTTAATACAGCCACTACGTGTCTAATAACATGGCATGGAGGCCTTCGCTTCATCAGTGTCCAACAATGGTGAAGTGAATTCCTGTGGGTATATAAATAAGTAGAAGAAAAACACCTGACAATTAGGGTTAGCAGTGTGACACCTCCAGATACGTCTGTGACATGATGAAGCATCATTTGGGTCAAGCGAGGCTTCGAAACAGCTGCGATACTTCACCTTCAAAAAGTCAATACTGAGTAGAACCGTCTGCTTCTGATGCTGAATTAGTGTGGGTTTAAATTTGTGTGGTTGTCTGTCTCTATATGTCAGCCCTGTAAAAGATTTGTGACATGACCTGTATCTTGTCTCTCAACCAGCGACTGTATCACAGTTCACCCCAGTCTGCCCCTGTGTTTTTATGTCTTTTTCGGTGTTATGTGGTCTGCTTCTCCTTCACCCTGTCACGCCGCCATTCTTTTAAGCTCTCAGCTCAGCATACTTACGTTTCACATTCACGCACACAGCGGTTCACGCCCTGCCCCCCTTGTAAGCTGTGTTTTATTACTCGCCCCTCTCCCGGCATTCCCCTCAACTGTCTCCACTTTCTCATATGTTAGCCTCCCTTTAGGGCCTACCTGGTTCACGCCTTTCCCCCGATCACTCGCTTATCATCATCATGAAGCCTTTGAGGCTTCTTCCTGATTGTATCGAAAAAAGATTCAAAGCTTCAAAGCCTCAAGACCCCCTAGTGACATCTAGTGGTCAGATGCAGTCACTAAGATTAGTGTGAAACTGCTGTGTTCTGTTAATATTTGTCAACACATGGAAATGTCTGAACTTTCTGAAATTTCAATTTACTAATAAAATGTTTAAATGTGTCCTGTTTATTTACACACAAGTGTTTAGATTGATATAAAATGTTTGTTCTGTAAAGTTAGATGAACTTATTCATTGACCTCACCGCCGCAACTGCTCTGGCTGCAGCTTCTGCCTCTGCCTGAAAATCATCATAGGATACAACACAAAGGACAGCGCAGTGGGGGGGACTGTTGAGAAGGCAAACAAACTCAACATCTTTTTTAACCGGTTTGACCAGCCCATAGTCCACCCACTGACCAGTGGCACTCACATGCCATCTGATGAAGACTCTGGAGCGGCTCTTTCTTAACCTCCTACGGCCACAGGTATAACATGCAGGGGACCCCCTACAGTCTGCGCCTAGGCAGACGTTTGAGTGCAGGAAGCTATAATGTACCTCCTACACCAAGCTCTCTTGCACCTAAATAAGGGGAAAGGCACGGTCAGGATCCTGTTTCTTTGTCACATTCAGACGTTTGCAGATGAATCCGCCATCATGGGGTGTATCAGGGATGACCAGTAAGAGGAGTACAGGAGCCTGGTCCAGAGCTTTATTGCCCGGAGCCGCACAAACCACCTGCAACTCAACACATGGAAGACCAAGGAATTGGTTGTGGAATTTGGGAAGTCCAGACCAAGTCCGCAACCAGTTCGGATTGAGGGGGTTGAGGTCGACGTGGTCAGTGCAAGTACCTGGGACTGTGGGTGGAAAACAAACTGAACTGGACACATAATAAACAGCAGGTCTAGGAAAAAGCCCAAGGCAGACAGTATTTACTCAGAATGCTGCGGTTATTAAACATCTGCAAGAAGCTCTTGTGGATGTTCTACCAGTCTGTAGGGGTGTCCTTTTTTACGCTGTGGTGTGCTGGGGAAGCAGCAATGAGTCTGACCCGACACAAACAGGACAATTGGTGGTGCAATTAATGATCCAACTGATGTGCAATAATTTAACTGAAGTGCAACTTCTTTTCACCTTGTACTTCTTGATATAACTGTATGTCAGTGCTCTTCTGCTAGAAACTGAATTCAATAAAATAATTATCAATAAAGTTCTATCTGATCTGATCTATTCTTACCCTGATTTCGTTTTCTGGTTATATCCTCTCTTCTGTCCCTGTCCATGTCCATTTATTTTTGCCTTGTTTCTGGCCTTTCTTCAGTGTCCACCTCTGCCCACCCGGTGATATTTAGTTTATCTCAAACTGTGTCACAGACCTCTGTCTGTGTTTTTTAATTTCTCTGCCCTATTTAGTTACTTAGTTTATTCTCTATTTAGCCCTCAGTTTACTCAACGCTAGCTGTGTTTTGCGCTTGCCCTTCTTATTGAGTGATTTTGAGTTCTGGTTTGTTAAGTGTCTTTACTAGTGTATAACAGTTAATAACCTTCTTTTCTTTAACTCGTGTTCGGAGTGCTCTTGGGTCAGCTTAATCAAAACCCTTACAGACAGCTAGGATTGGTTCCAGCATCCCCATAACCTTGACAGTAAAAGCAGTTACATTAAAATTATTGTTGGATGCATGAATGTTATATGTTTTCTCTCACTTCGCAGCAAGGTTTGGAATGATCATGTGATTTTTCACATGGTGAAGCAAGGCTGAGTAGAACTGTCTGCTTCGAGTTGATCCATCACTATGTTTGACCTGATGTCTCTGGATTGTGGATTTTTTTGTGTTTTCTGTCTTGTCGGATCTTTGGACCTGTGTATGACTCTGTTCTGTGTTGTGGGCCTCTGCTTTGTGACTTTGAGTTGACTGTGTTCTGTGATCTCTTGGCTCTGACCTTAGTTCTGAGAAAGACCGATCTCCTGCAAAGCCCTTTGTTACTACCTGATTAATCGGATCCCTGTCTGCTTTCTGAGTGTGTTCAGGAACACGTGTTGGAGTAAATTGCCAACAACCATACTCGACACACCTCCACCTCCATCAATTTTAATGCAACTCAAACGGAAAAGTGCAACCACACATATTATACATCAAAGAAGCGACAGAGGCATTTTCTTGCACTAATAAGAAAATAAATTGATTCAGAATCAATAAATCACATCTCTCCATAAAAGTATAATTTTAGCAAATTATAGACCAATATCCAATCTGCCTTTTATTGCTTAAATCACTAAAAAAGCTGTGGCAAAGCAATTATGTGACCACATGCGCAGAGACAATTTGTATGAAGATTTTCAGTCAGGAATTAGAGTAAACCATAGTACAGAAACAGCACTGGTAAAAGTCACTAATGATACTCTTATAGCCTCAGACAATGAACTTGTTTCTATACTTGTCTTGTTAGACCTTAGTGTGGCTTTTCTAGAAAACCTGCATGTTCGTTAATTCAAGAAAAGGAGCGTTTAAGTTCAATTGAAATCAGTTTTACTAACAATAAAACAAAGTGATACAGTGCTGGGTCTGAATCTCTTACAGGGTCAAAATACACAGTACTAATCAGTCATTCACAGGACACAAAACAAATTATTTATACCCTGTAAATTATACTAAAGTTCTTATTAGCCCACTCCTAAAGTAAAACATAATTATAATAAAAACACTAAAATCTAACAACAGACTAGAACATGTCATTGGGATTCAAAGAACAATCCTTAACCTGGTTTGAATCTTATCTGCCAGATCCCAATTTTTTCATGTAAATGATAAATCCTCCATGCAAACAAAAGTTAACTAGATTTAGCAATTCCTGCAGAAATTGCGTGGGGAGAGCTGATCTGAGCCGCACCAGGGTGTTCGTGTCGTGATGGGGCGCCTCACGTGGGGTGTTTGCGCCAGGTGCCATGCCACACTGAACGGAAACAGGCAGGGCTGTGGTGGGGAGCACACAATACACAGGGGAAACCAGCTGGTGGGTCAAAGGGGGAGGGCACATGCACCACATGGAAGGGTCACTCACTGCAAGTGTAATGGGATAATTATGGTATCAATGTATGGGGCAGCATAAGGGTAGTCTGCAAGAGGGGTGCAGAGTACAGTACTAAAGTAGTGGAGTACAAATATGTGTATTTATGTTGAATCTGTCCTCCTCCAACTCACCCCTGGACAGTCCCTCCCACCCACTACACATTGTTCTGGCTGGACAGAGGAGCACGTTCAGCCACAGACCTATCAGTGTTAATTGCTCCACAGAATGCCACAAGAAATAATTTCTCCCTGTGGCCATCAAACTCTACAATCCACAAATAGCCTTAAATCCGACTCTATTTGGCGGAGAGCTGTAAATAACTTGCTTTGAACATAACGTAACCGACAATTCCCGCCAACTGTCTGAGCACGGTGTTTTAAAAGCTTACAATAACTTACTGTCACACACCGATCGCGAGATTGTGTCGGGAACAATCAATGATCGTGATTGTTTAATAAAGCTAGCAGCGTATTACGTACCTACGTACAAACAGCTGATAAAAACTGAAGCCACGACTGCAGAAATGCACGCAGTGTTTTCAAGCACACCTACAATTCTCAATACAGAATTTTCGTGACTGTGGAAATGTTATTTACTGATAGAAACCAAAAAATGTACTAAATCGTACAAGTAAATGGTTCTGTTTGCTTTATAACAACTGTATATTTTAAATATTAAGCGCCCAGCGTGTGTATACATCAGTATTTTGCATATGAACTGAGTCCTGCTTCTTAACAATATGACCGATGACTGATTTAAACGGCTTCGTCTAACTTCTGTTACAGTTATTTAGTTAAAAAAAAAACAGAACAGAAGTGTATTTCATATTATATTTCTCCACCTCTCGTTTTCCTCGACAGCTTTGTTACATGGTACGTGTTTTATAAACTTTGGGACAACTAACCTCATATAAACTGTCCGATTACAATGTCAGTATTCATTCGTTCCGGGTACGGCCACGGCCCCATCTAGTGTCCGAAAATGTGCATAACTAATGTGCATATAGATATTAAAAAAATTAATTAATCACAGACGAACCACATGATAAAACAATGTATCACTGCCAAGCACACGATTACCAAGGTAATTATGAAGTTTGAACGAGATTTTTTGGACAAAGCGTGTGGAGTAACTGAGCGGCAAACTTTTAGGCACAATAATAATAACTAGAAAGTTTCTGGGGAAACTTTAAAGGTGCCTGCCACTTTGAGCCGCTGAACCTTGGACCGATTTCCCCAGCCAGAATGCAGGATTTTACCATGTTATGCGTGGTAGGAATCTACAGTCTTTCCTGTGAGCTTATCCTGTGTGGTTTTTGGCTATATATGTTGCCATGGTACCTCAACATGCCATGTAACCACAACTGTGTACATGTCATGACCAAGACTGTCGTCCTGTAAACTC
>JAUMHF010052494.1:0-17707 GCA_032359275.1 Microctenopoma steveboyesi
TGTGTTTCATCTGACTCACACTGACTGAAACGTTACCTGCAGCTGAAAATACAAATACATTTATTTATCTTCTGAACACAGATGTTTGATCGTTCTGGGCCGCGATTAAAAATTTTAATCATGATTAATCGCATCAATTTTCTTATGGGTAAAATTCTATAATTAATTCAAAGGTAGTTTGTTGCTCACTTTAATTTTCAAAGTGCTGCTAGATGAAAAAAATAATTATTCTGATATTTGTTGTGCAAACACACAATGAGAAAACCCTACGTCAGTATCAGAAGAAGCTTGTTTCTCTGTGTCCTAACTGAAATAATCTGAATGCCGATATATTCTAACTACGTTTTTAAAGCCACTGTGACTTTCCCTTTCCAAACATCTCTGACTTTCACTGACTAAACATTTCCATAAATTCACTTAGAAAGTTGAGAATAAAGAGGCTTCAGAACTTTTCCAGGAATCATTGTGCTTTTAGAATTTCTTCAGTTTCATTATGATCCAGATTTTGTTGTGTGTACATCCATGTGTACACTGCAAATAGGAGCTAATAATATTTCTGCTATTTTTAAAATAGAAAGTTACTGAAATGTGGATAAATGCAGCCTAGAAACACAGGGCATTCTCTCCCTCATCATTTTATTTGTACAGGCTCATATGGTGGCGATGCCATGTTTCATATCTCTTATTGAGCTAATTAAAAGAGATAAACAGCTCCTTCTGTGGAAATACTATTAAGAGAGTCACTTAACAAACTCACTGATCACATCATTAGAAATGTTCAGTGTTTCAAAAAAACCTTGATGAAAAGTCTGATCCCAGGTGATGGTCTGACTTTCATCCATGAACCAGTCTGTAGAAGTACGTTCATGTGAAGGAGGTGCAGAGGAGCTTATTCTGTCACAACACCGTCTCTGCTGAGGAGTCACTTCAAACAAAGTGATCTGATTATCAACAATTACAAATGTGATTTAGCAGTAAAGCAGCTGTTCAGCTACTTATTCTCCTCAGAGTTCTTCAGGATGTTTCCAGGTTCAATTTCACAGAGTCACGTTCATTTAAAAGCCTCATGTTGTGTTTGGGTAAAATCTGGCTGCTGACACTAAAGATGTGGGAAGTTTTATAACAAGGATTAAAGTGAGCAAACTGGCCGCATCTTCTCTGGTTTAAAGCGGTTTGATAATGTGTCTCCACCTGCTGGATGAAGATGGCTGAAATAAAAGAAGTTCACATGTAACACAGAACTCACCAGGAAGCTTTAGTAATGAAAAGGAGTCAGACACATAGTTTTTAACACACATTTAATGCAGATTATTAGAAAGCTGAATGAGAATGATCAGATTCTAAAAGAGAGTTTGGTGACAGAGCAGGTGAAAGTTCACAGGTTACACACGAGGAGGAAAAACCATCAGTCAGTTAGTTACGTGTTCTTTTCCTGTGAAGGCAAAATTATGTTTCAGGTTTTTTTCGCTGGAGCAGATTTCCTGATGATAAGGCTCAGTCCTGAAGAGGGAGTCATCTTTAAAAAAAGCAGCTGTGAGGTTGGAGGGAGGGGTCTTTGTGCAGAGTGACATCATGTCCCTCCATCACTCTGCAGGATCACTGATCCACCTCAACACAGAGACAAACTACATTTCATTTTCTTTTAATGTTCAATGGATCAGATGGCATCATATGTTGTTATTCCAGTGTAATAACCTCATAGCCTGAAAACCATCTTCTCAGTCAACATAATCTTGTACATTTTCTCAAATAGTCAATAAGGCTTAACTAATGAGAACTGTGTACTTCTGGTTTGTTAGTGTTTAGAAGTTTTGTTACTTTGCTTTTGCCTTTGCAGACAGTGACTTTCTGTTTCTTCTGTTAGTCTCTTTGTTTGGACCCTGTCTTGTCCTGGTCTGTGTTTGGGTACACCGTTCAGTGTAAACCAGCCGACAACTGAGGGAAGGTTTCTAAGTACGTACCTGCACCACTAATAATGTCAACAAACACAGGCTGTGACGTACATCATTCTTTATTAAGTGAGAAGAGCTCCTTCGATGACTGTGAAGGTCACTCACCTTGGTTTGTTGAGCAGCTCAGCAGTGAGGTCACGACTAAAGAGAAAGGACAGTTGAGGTTTTACGTGTATCAGAGAGAACAGATCACACTTTGGCAGTTTGGCGCCCTCTAGTGTAATTTGGCTTAACGCTAGAGGGCCACACTCACTCTCAGCACTGGCTCCCCTTAGGGCTGAGTCCTCTACTGTACTCCCTGTATACCTTTGACTGTACTCCAACTCACCCAACCAATGATATCATCAAATACGCACATGATACCACAGTTGTTGAGCTCATCTCAGACGAGGATGAGACGACATACGGGGCTGAGGTAGAGAAACTGTGTCTGTGGTGCTCAGAGAACAACTTGACACTGAATGTCACAGACACAGAAAACAAAAGAACTGATTATGAACTTCAGGAAACAGAGAAAAGACCACACTCCTCTGCTCATCAGTGGAGAATGTGTGGAAACTGTCTCCACCTTCAGGTTTCTGGGCACCCACATTTCTTCCGACCTCTCCTGGACTCAAAACACTAAGGCCCTGGTGAAGTAGGCTCAGCAGCGGCTGCATTTCCTGCGGGTTCTCAGAGAAAACAATCTGGACAAGAAGCTGCTGCTGGCCTTCTACCACTCCATCCAGAGATTAATTAAAAATTGGTTAAAATGCACGTCAGCTTGGTGTGATTGTAGGACTGATACCTTGGGTGCAGTTCGGGTCAAGACTTTGAGCTCACTTTGTTATGTAGGACATGTCAGATCAAAGATGTCAAAATCATTTCTCAGGCAGCAGCTTAATCCTCGAATGATCTGTTCAAATGATCAGTGTTCCAAGAATCCATGTTCTGCCTGCAGAACATCACTGCAGTTATCAACATTACATAGTTAGAGATGGATCAGGTGACTCTGAACCATGTCTTAGTTAAGCTGCTCTGCTCCTCCAACAACTCCACTCAGATGATAATTCTGTAGACCCATTCAATTACGCTGTCTACAGCTTTACTGTGTCGTCCTGCTGAAGAAGTTTAGTGATGCAGACGGGCAGAAAACATGAGAGAGAGAGAGATTCTTTGTAGTCACATAATTTCTCAGAAACACTGCAGCATACCTACCCAGTCCTGTCTGTGCCTGGAGAACAGATGGGAGGACGAGACTGCTGCAGGGGGCAGAGGGAAGACACTCAAAGTCAAATTACCTTTATTGGTCCTCCTGAGGGGGAAATTTGGTTGGAAAACAAAAGGACAATCTGCATTACCAAACGCACATAATTCATACGAGTAAAATGATAAGACAAACAAGAACCTGTAGTAAGAATATGTATGAAATCTAACAATACACACAATAATCAAAATGTTTTATACAGGATGTTAATGTTCCTCCATCCTGTTGGTTCATTCTCCAGTTTTATCGAGAGGGTGATCAACAAGCAATTCAGATGGTTCTGCTCACATAAAGGGACCCTGTACCTTCTCCCTGAGTTCAATTTTATGTATTGAGAAAATAATGTGTGTGTTTTGACGGTTTGAAAGAAAGGAGTGGTACCGTATGATTAAAAAGGGCTTCACCCTGAGCTGAACAAGTTTGTTATGTGAAACCATATTATTCCCAGGAGCCTTCACTCACACCATAAGCCTCCTCCTTTATATTCCTGCTCCTTCTGTCACTCTGTGTCATGTAGAGATGGGACGTTTTATATCTCTATATTGGAGTAAACTTATTTGTCTCAATGAAAGACTGGAGGTGAGTTGATTGTTTCACACATTATGAGGAGACGCAAAATGCCCGGTGTTTCCTCCCTGCTTCATAGTGCTGTGAGAGAACTTAAACTACAGGAGAAATGATGGATAATGTTCATCACCCATTTAACTGACGGATTGATGAGGGTGAACGCACTGCAAACTGAGTGAACTGTAGATTTGTATTATATTGTGTATAGTTATAGTAGTTATAATATTTGTATGGTGTCTACATCTGAGCAAGAAACACACGTGCATGTGTGTTTCCCCTGTAAATCTTCACAATGAGAAGCAGAGTAAAACATTTTTACATTCTGTGATGATCATGTGATGTTTTTTTTCCTGTTTATTCTGCTAAACAGTTTCTGCTGTAACTGACTGGTGAATTGATTAATACTTAAAATGTGTCATAGGACACGTGTAGCAGCTCAAACCCCTCCAGCAGCAAACGGCTTCAACCAAAACCAAAAGTTCAGTTTCCCCTTGATTAAGTTGGTGAGTTCTAACATTACAGTGTGATTTCCTAATAATTAATAAATAGAATAGAACATGTTCTGTCACGTTACCTGTCAAGGTAAATATTTAGGAAATGTTTTCATCACTGTAGAACAGAGTAAACCACACCTCAGATAAACCGTCCTGAGTTGGTGAATCACCAGATCATCTGCTGCTGCCGTTAATCACTCTGCCTGTTTCTGGAAAATCATGTGACCACTGCATCAGTTCACTCTGATCATCACTGAAGCTCCTGAAGACGACAACTAAGGTAAGGTCCTGCATGTGTTGAAATCATGATTGTAGGTATAGTAACTAGGGTTTAACATGACAGAGCAATGCTGTGTTTATACTGATGTGTGTGAAAATGGATGTCTGAACTAAGATAATACAAATGTTGTTACGTCGGTAATGACTCTGAACACTCCAAGCTACAGCTGAGGAGTGGAATCTCACTATTGCCAGTCTTCAAAACTTTAGGGACAAATGGCAGAGAAAGAATGAGAAAAGTCGGATTCAGGAACATTTTGCTCACTAGCTGTCAGTTGCTATCTGATTCAGTGAACAATTTGTGCACGCTATGGATGCACGAAACAGGCGGTGCTGTTACAGGCGGTGCAATCAAACGCACAGACCTAAGTGAATACACTGGAATTATATATGGGCAAAGATAATAACACAAAACAACATGGGCCAACCCACGAAAAACAAGAAATACCCTGTACCCTGTGTCTAAATCAGTCATGTTCCTACATTACTGAAAGCAAGTAAAGTCAGATTGCAGAAATAATTGTGATTAAAATGATCACAATCAGGTTTTCACCTTCAACACACTCATACGGCTTAAATGTAGGAGTCGTGATTTCTGCGTTATTACTGTAGTTTGATTTCTGAACACTGATTATTCTGATTATTCCCGTCCTGTCTGGTCCCGTTCATTCGTGTCTCTGTTCTTCGTCACTTGTTCTCATCACCCATGCTCCTGGTTACAATCACTCCCGTCTAGATGGCAGATATTTAGTTTCTGTTTATTCCCCAGATCTAGTCCTGTTCCCGGACACTCCCTGTTTCCGTGGGCAGATTAAGTTTCAGTTGTTTCTCAGTTTTTTTATTTGTAGCTAAAAAAAAAAAAGAGCCACTTTAACAGTTGTGAAAAGTGAATGAACGCTGATGTGGATTTGACCTCTCTTGACCTTGTCATAAGGGGTAGGTACAGACCTGGACAAACAAACTAGAGTTTAGTAGAACACATTTTACCATTATTTTCAGTGGTAATCTTTGAATTTGATATCTATTGTCTCATATAGTTAACAAACCACAGACATCATCACACCTGCAGCACACCTGAGATCTCTACACCTGGAATCACTATGGCAACGTAAGTAAAAACAGGAAGTGCTGGACTTTTTAGTTAGGAGATTCTTCACCAGAAGTTCAAATCAGGACATATGTAATGTTCACTAATCTGATTCTGATTTTCTCATTCTGTTATCTTTCACTCTCTGTCCCTTCTGGTTGTTTTATGGTTTTCTTACAGTACAGTGAGTAGTAGTAGTAGTAATAGTAGTTCTTCCTTAGTCCTTTCAAACTTGTTCAAATATCTTTAGTTATTTTGTTTAAAAAGGGAAGTTTTAAAAGGAGCAGCCTGTTTGACCCCCCTGAGCCAGATTGGTCCATCTTAACACTAACTGTGACACAACATGTGGCTTCCCTGATGATAAAGAAAGAAATAACAACAATCGATAGAAGATTAGAAGATGTGCTGTACAAATACACAAACGTTGTACCTAGATACAATACAAATATACTTTCCATCGCTGCATCAACCACAAACCTATATCTGAACCTGTATCTGAAGTATGACAGGACATGTGAGTGTGTATATGATGACATTATAGTACTACAAGTGCTGATCACATCTGTATTTTCTCTACAGGACAGAAAATGCCTCAGTTTACCAAGACATGATCTCCAAATGTGTCAAGATCCATTCAGGATCTCCTGCTGTCTACAGGCTGAGAACAAAGAAGAAGAAGATTGGAAATGTGACAAAAAACGTTGTTGGTGACAAAGAAATTAGTACAAACAATAAAACAATTTTACTTCTGGGTCAGTCAGGAGCAGGAAAGTCTACTCTGATCAATGCTCTGGTGAATCACATCATGGGAGTGAAGTTTGAGGACAACATCTGGTTTGAGATCGTAGAGGACGAACAGAGAAGTCAGTCAGAAAGTCAGACATCGGATGTTACCGTGTAGGAGATTTTTGGTTTTGAAGGTAAAACTCTGCCCTACTCTCTGACCATCGTCGATACTCCTGGATATGGAGACACTAGAGGGAACGAATATGATGAGAGAATCAGTAGAACATTGTTTGACTTGTTTAAATCAGCTGATGGAGTTCATGAAATCAGTGCAGTGGGTCTGGTGATGAAGGGTAGCGAGAACCGACTCACTGACCAACTGAGTGACATCATTGATTCAGTGATGTCTGTGTTTGGTAAATATTTAGAGAAAAACATAGTAACTCTGATCACACACTCAAATGGAATAAAACCTCTAAATGTACTTGAAGTTCTTAATGTTGCAAACGTTAAATGTGCCAAAGATAGGATGAATCAGCCTGTTTACTTCCAGTTTGATAACTGTCAGAACACAGAGAGAACAGGGGAAGATGAGATTGGCTTAGAGAACGCGTAGAGAGTAGCAGAGAGAGGGATGAGACGATTCTCAGACTTCCTAGAAACATCTAAACCTCAGAATCTGAAACAAGTAATTGAAATGATGAACACAAGTAATGAACTAAAGGCCTCCTTAGAAATCCTGCAAAAGAGAATTGGAGCGATTGATGAAATAAGGAAGGACATCCAAAAACAACAAAAAGGTCTGAGAGAAAATGTAAGACTAATGTTCTCTAATGAAAACTTCTGTATAGAATATGATGAGAACTACCCGGAAAGAATACATGTCAAATTCCATTATTTTTTGTTTTTTGATGAAACAAAGTGTGTCGATGAGATCAAGACAAGGAGAGTTCAGAAGATTCAAGAAGGTATGAAAAAGGAGTATGAAAAGAATAAAGCTGAAAGTCAACAGAAGTTGGAACTTTTGGAAACTCTAGAAGGGAGAATTAGAGACCTGACACCAGAGAAGAATCGGTTGTTTGAAGAGTCGTACCAGCTTGTTCTCAAACTGGATGACCTCTCCCTGGATGTTGACCAGTTGGACCTCCTGATAGAGAAGATGATGACAGAAGATGTAGACGCAGAGAAAGTCCAGACACTGAAGAAGAGAAGAAGACGTATGAGAAGGTCATAGGTCAAATCTGTTTGGTTGATGCTTTACATCTGGTAAAGGGACAACAGCTGAATATCAGCCTCTTGACTAACACAAGTATATTTACACTATTGATGATTAGTGCATATTTGTACCTGAAATATAATATCTCTGAGTGATGTGGGATTTAATAGTTTTTATCGTAACCACTTTTACTATAGGTGCTTATAAGAATTTTAGTTTATTTTAGTTACAGGATGTAAGTGATTGTGAACTCAGACCTGGATGGGGTCAGTGTGTGTGTCTGGGGTTTTCTGATGTCTCTCTACAGCCCAAGGCTGCACCATGCAGATCCTCCAGGAAAGAGCAACAGGCAACCAGAAGAATGTGGGTCTCAACCCACGCCCAGGAGAAGACCACTGGCCACTAGGAGAAGACAACTCCCTCATTCTAGTCACAGAAATATAGAACAGGGTGTTGGTCTTTAAATCTGTTTTGATATATAATTTGTCTGTTAGGAATCCGCAGGCTATCCTGTAAGCTCATAAGTTGTGTTTTTTTGCTATTGATAACTCAAAATGTCAACTAATTTTTCCAGCGAGCTGATCGTTGTATAATGTCTGTTTTTATTCAATTTTGATTACCTAGAAAATTCAGCACTGTCAAGACAATAACTTACACAAATTACAGTGAATAAAATGTATAATGGTAAATACTTAAGTTTCTAATTGTATTAAATTATATTTTAAACCGTTATTTGTGACTTTCTTACTCTCAGTAAAATGTAATTAAATTGTGGAAAAATTGTTGTGTCATTCTTATGTGATTACCATAGCAGGCTGTAATTAATGAGGTTATAACAGTTTATAACAACAGTCTGATCCTACATATTATATTTACCGGTCTCAAATATTAAATTTTTCTGTCCACTGGAATGTCTGCTGTTAGAGGTCGACACTAGAGGACCTCAGTGACATTTCACTAAAGACTCCCACAGAGAGGAAGGACGAGAGTTTAACTGCACCGACTGAACAAGTGTTAACATCACATCATTAGCTGGTAATGATGGAACATTGCAATATGATTTAATTTCATTATAAAACTTTTTTTAACAAGATGTATTTATAGGTCTCTGATGTGCAGGAGCCACGGAGGAGAAAAAAATATAGAGTTAAGAAGAAAAAAGTAAACCGTGCGCTCAAATTACTGAACGGTGAACACAGATTACTTCATTAAAAGTCATAAAAGACCCGTGTTCCATAGTTTACAGGTGAACTGTTTCCGCTGACTGGACGTCTGACCGTCAGACTGTTACAGTCACATTGCGAAATGTTCTCTTCCGTGCATCGTTCTTAAGATTTGACGTATGTTTTTTGTTGAGCCTGAAATGTCCCAACACAAAAACACAAAGTCTATGATGACTGTAACAGTTGTTTCTAATGCTACAGTAGGAGGTGGATTAACATAGTCATAAATAGACAGCCCTACTTACAGCATTATGTTTCTAATGTAATAATGTGCAACGTTCTGGACAGTTGTAGCTGCTAATGTCCACTTTGTGTTTACATCCTGTGTGGCTTCGGTCACATTTGCTGATGGTGGTGTGCCAGAAAAGGTAGCCCTGCACATGTGGGTGGGGGGGGGCAGAATTTCTTTTTTCACCACTTATTCTTGCAGTTACTTAAAAAAGTTAAATAGCAGTGGTGTTGCATGACATTAAAGCAAAACTGACCAGGTCACGTCTACAATAGATCAGCTGTTGGCCAATGAGCGTCAGGGAGGCGGCTGTCTTAAGCAAATTTAAAATAAGGAAAAACATTCTGGCTAGTTCAGGGCCCCGAGGCTGCAGCCTATGTCAAAACCCATCCCTACCTCTACGTGCATGTCCAAAGATCTGATATGGAACTATGACACACAAAAAACATTAGTGGCACCTTCTCCCATATACGTGTTTTCTTACGTACTGTAGATCTTATCAAGTCAAGCTGTTTCCCCGGTAACCTGATGAACGGTACTGATTTAATCTGTCCACGCAACACATGTCCTCTGTTGCCATACTTCCTGTTTCACCTACTTATCTGTTACACTTGATATAACACATTCAGATTACTCACATTTATCATCAGAAAGATGTTTCATGCTGGACTTGAACTCCAGTCATTACCAACACTAATAATAACACTTTACTATTAAAAGTTCCACGTTGTATGTGAGGCTAATTTTGCTTTTGGATTTTTGTCATTAATAAATTCTAATTGATCACTGATCATCCAATAAGCAGCTTTAACTCTGATCCACAGACAGACTCACATTAGTCCAAGACAGTTGGAGTGAAAAGGATTTGGACATACTCAGATCGTACAGTCAGATTATTTCCTCTTAATCTTTTCTGTGAGACCTAAAAGAACCGTCTCAATGGTGGCGCCAGGACATATCCTGATAAGAAAAGGGAAATATTAGACAGAAAACCAATCACATCACATAAACAGACTGTTTATGTGATACTGTTTAGATTCGCCCAAATCCTACTTCACTCTTATTGTAATATTATTTATTTTATCATAACTAACAACTATTGTATTTATATGCTAGTAAAAACGCAAATAAAAACTTTTATGAACCTGTGATTTCTTAGATTTCTTTTGATGCATCTAGAGTCATTGTGATTTCTGCTACGATGGTTTACTGACTTGGTAACGTTAAGTTCCAGGTGATCAAAATCCAGCAGCACAACTCATTTTTTTATCCACCTAAATGTTGTCGGATTATTATGTGTGAAGCTGCCTCTGAGTGACCTCAGATAAAGGTTTGTTCTTGCATATGGTAAGACATGGACAGGATGACATTTTAAAAGGAAATTTTAGAGACCCTTGTTTTAAAAAAGAAATTGACATAATTTTCTGTAACAGCTCTTAGTGTTAAAAAGCTGTGATGTTTTTGAGGTTGGTTTAACTTAATTTAAACAGCACAGGTGTGAAAGATTGTCTCTACAGGTCAGCCCTGTGAAAGACTGGTGACCAATGCAACAACAGTGATTGAGCTTCTTCCATGTGGGGCTTTATGGATGTGGGCTCAACTGAACGTCTTCGTTGGAGGAGTATTAAAATGTTTCACTAATGTAAAATGTACACAGGATGAAAATTTAGGACAAAGTTTCCTTGTTAGCACTCATTGGACACAAACCTGTTTCTATTATCACAAAACAGTTCTTTCTGCATAAAAACTGCTTTAAGACCATTAAAATGTGTAATGACTTCTCACAACAAAGCATTTTTGATTCAGGTAAAACATTTAGAGTGTGAGACGTGTGTGTGAAATCAGCATTAAAAGCAGCATGATATCAGCAGACAGAGAGACGTAAAAGAGCTCATTTCAATGTTTGTTTTATTCTCATTAAATCTTTGTGTTAAATTAACATGTCTCACACATTAGTTTGAAACACAAGAGTGTTATGTTTGACTTGGTGAATTGAATTGACTGTAAAACATGCTGCAAAAATAAACGTGGACCTGACAACGTTACCAGCAGCAGAAGTGATGATCTAGTTTGGATTCAGACCTTAAACTGTTTGACGCTTTTTTCTATAAATCACATAACCAGCGACACCAAGAAGCACGACAACGATCGCTGCCACATATCCATGGTTGATGCCTGTAGGAAAACAAGAAGCAGACGTGAGCAGTGAGGTGTCGGGGGGGTGATGAATCCATGAGTCCGTTATTAAACTCACCTTTATTAATGGAGTCTGACACAGTCAGGCGGACGGTGCTGGTGAGCTTGAGACTGCTTCCATACCCAACATAACACCCATATGCCCCAGAATCATTAAAGCTAACGTTCTTCAGAACCACAGAAAAGTCGTTCTTCTTCGGTGAATCTTTCCAGTTCACTCGACCGCGATACGCTGGATGCTGGTTTTTGGTTTGCATGCTGTTATTTCTGAATAAGTAGACATATGTATCTGAGGTCAGATCAGATTTGGTCCACTTCACCGTAGGCGTCTTCGTGATGTTGGCATGCTGACACTGGAGAATAACACTTTCTCCAGGTTTTCTGAATTGAAAATGTGTCTCTGAACAAGAAAACATTTCTACATTAGAAACGGTCAGTTCATTACAACGTCGCTCAAAACAAAAGACGTGATTTTTCTGCTAGAGTCTTCTGCTATTTTCAGGTTTTCTTTGCAGTCTGTCCTCAGACTCCCTGTCCAGCTACTCCTGCCCCACACACTGCTGAGGACCACACTGTTTGACAGTTTAACGTTGAAGTAGAGTTCCCGTGTCTTCCTCTGAGCACCAGGCTTCATTTGAAAGGAATTAAGTTTTCTCTTTATTTTTCCATGTCAGCTTTTTGCATAAACGTCCAGTTTTGGAATCATTACCATAAACAAGTCTGCGTGTTCATGCAGCGGTTTTTCATTCCCAGATCTCATGTCTCACTCACCTTTGGCTGTGGTGCAGCACAGCAGAGACGCCACAACTGAAACAAAAATGACACTGAGGTTAGTTTGAGCTGTTACGAATCACTTGCTGTGGGACGCAGCAGGGATTCTCTGAACATTTTACACACAACACGTCCAGCAGGTTGAACTCACCCAGCAGCATCTGTACAGATGTTGTCTCCATGCTGCAGCTGACAACTAGAAATGAGAGAAGTTTGAGAAAACTAAAAACCTCCTTCCTCTTTTTACACCACAAGAAAGAAGCCTGTATCTATTTCTCTACAGCAGACCTACGGTGAAACATTTCAATGAGTGAACCTGCAGCAGTACAAGCTAACATGTTAGCATGTTACCAGAAAGTCTGTATCAAACGGATTCGTGTAGAATCTGTGTGGAGCACAAGTAGAGTTAAACTGTGCAGCATTGTCTTTCTCATGAATGATTTCACTACTTTGCCTCCATTGATCTGAATGATTTCCAGACTGTACTCACAGATCAGATGAAGAGATGACTTCTTCTTCTCCTTCGTGTCACCTCGTCGTGTGAGACTGAGCACATTGAGACGTTCAGCCAGCACGCTTAAAACCACCGTAACCATTTCCTCTGCGTAGCTTTGTGGTGTTCCCCTCCTCAACAGTTCACTTATTTAACTACTGGTGAACATTGCTCACAAAAAACAGTCAGAGTTTCTAAAAATTGAAAGTTGCCAATTGCACATTTTTCTTGTTAGATTTAAAAATTTGACCAATCACCTGATTATGACATAGATCTAATAAATATAAGTTGGTGCATATTAAGCTTTATCAAAAAATTATATTTACTACGTTTCCCTTAAGTAAAACTTTGTAAATGTCTAAGAGAACAGAATAAGTTTTACTGAAACATAATCAACAGTTATTAAGGCTGTTTGTGACTTTTATTGGGAAGAAGAAAACCATTAACCATTTCTTAAAGCTCTCACACTTTTAAAACAGGTGTTCTCTGTGTAACAAATACAAAATGTAGGAATACAGACGAACCATAGAAGCTTCACCACGTCATGGTGCATTATTACCCGTACGTCAGTCTACAGAACACATGACAGCCCTCAGGCCCAACACGAGGAAAATAAAACTGAGTTAGATTTATGATAACGTGCTCTATATCATGGTTGTCATATTTTACTGAAACTGAAATTTTTAATATTTTTGATCAGACATTTAGTTCATGTAGGTTTGAAAGGTTTGTTGTCAGGACAACAACATGAAGATGAAGATGAGATCCAAGCATTGTTGTCAAAACAATGGTCCAGGGTCTGTGTCAGGTCCACAGATACCTCAGCATGTAGCCAACTGAGCTGGTGAGGAAACGAGCCCCAACAGATCAAAGCCCAGGTCCAACACGGCAGCGCTGCAAATGTACTCGGTTCTAATGTCTCAGTTTTAAAAGTGACACCTTGAGAAAAGTGACCGTTTTACAACCACAAAGCTTTTGGTTCAATAACAGGATGTTTGTGTATTTGCATGTCGGACTCAACCACTGAAATGTGGCTGAACCCAAACTGAAGAGAGACCTCGCTCTCTGACGCCACAGCGCTGTGGTGATGCCGCAGTTTAACAGTGATATTACTCTTCAGACGGATTTCTTTCTTACACCTAATAGACAAGAGAAAGATTCAACCAGACATAAGTTTAGATGCATCATACACAGTGAAATTAAATAAGAAAAACTAAGTATATTAATCACCTAAAACTGGTCAAAATTCACAACAAATCCTGTTAAAATTAATATATCGTTTGCCTCATTACAGCTGCTACCTGCTACACATCTGTGGTACATGCATGTGTTCAGTAGGAACCAAAGGATTCAGAGCTGAGACACAACCATCATAAAATAAAACACAGGAAGTGTCCTGAATGAAGACAGAGGCCTAAATTCAGTCAACCACTTCCTGGGTTACACCCAGCATTGTTTGTTCCAGTTTTGTCACCTACATCCAGGTTTCACTTTTCGTCGGTCGCAATTTGGTCCTTTATTTTTAAAAGTCACAACAAAGAGGACGGCAACAGAGAAACCAACTACCAGTCCTGATGTGAGTCATCAGGCGTCAGGAAAGTGATGAGTGAGGACCACTGATCCAAAGACAGACACACCGGGCCAACAACCTCACATATATCCTTTCAGTGTTTAAAGACATCTGGTTATGTTACCGTTATAAGGTAGTTGGTGACTGAATTTGACAAGCGATGTGTGCAGGGTTTACCTCGCTTCTAGACCAGTGGCAGCTGGTAAAGGCTGCTGATTGGCCAAAGCCTTTAGAAATGTCTCCCTCTGAGTGTTTGCTGTGAGGAACGATGACAATGGAAAACAGAGAGGTGTTGTCACTGTCGTACTGAGAGCCTAGTGAACATGGTTGGTCCGTCAGCCGATGCTAGAAGTCCAAGTTCAGCCATTCAGTACAATGCAGTTAATTCTCAGAAAATAAATAATGAAAAAGATGCAACTGCCTAAAAACATCTCTCATTCTCTGCTATTGTTTGTAAGACAGCCCAAAACGTTGCAACATTGCAACTTCCTGGAGAGACTGGTTCTGACCAGTAAACCACAGTCACACATACTGTGGGTTTCTGATCAATGATGAAACAAAACGGGAAGATGTGTTAATTCTGTCGTATTCTGGCATTTCAATGGTAATAGTTATCCAGATGAGAGTGGGAACTAGTTGACGTTCATCTTCCAAGGTCAACACAACTGAAACATGTCCACCTAAAATCGAATTCTTCTTAAAGTTGCCCTTGTTAAAACACATATTGCAAGGCCACGTTCTGCTATAGGTCACGTTGTGTAGTGAACTAATGTGGGTCATTTTGTGCAGTAAAGGGCTAGGCAACATCTGGACTAGCTTTAACAGCAGGAAAGAAGAAATGCAAAACGTGCAGAACAAACACCAGCTTAAAACCTAATAAAATGAAAGTCACAGTCAGGGTTTAGTTCAGTGTCAATACATATCATGAAAATGTTTTAACTCTTTTTTTAACTAAACATTACTGGGGACAAAAGGAATATAACTGCAGCACCACGGTTAACATACAAGTAGTTACCTTTTCCATTAAACCCTGAACTTCACTTAATGACGTTTGTCTGTCTTAATAACAGTTAAAACAGGTTCAGTTTCCTGTTTATGAGGTTTTTGTGTGTTTGTGTCTCAAGCAGCTGTAAATAAATAAGTGTAAGCAGCTTCAGTTTCTTTACTTTACTTGGCAGACGCTCTTATCCAAAGCGACCTACAGGGCGCTAGTGATGCTTTGCGGTGACATCATCATAGTCATCAACCAATCCCTGCTCACTCTGTGAGGGCGATGTTGTTACCAAGGAGACGAGCGGGTGGTTTACTACAGTCAGCTTACAAAGAAAAATTTAGAAATGTCTTAACAGTTAAAAAAAACATTTATTTTCAACTGTACATGACGTCTTTAAATACAATAACTCAAAAACTAATTCATGTAAAATAAATATTTTAATTTCAAAACTCTTGGAAAATAAAAAAGTATTTATATATTATATATATGTCTCTGCTGTGAATGATTAAAGAGAAAATGTAACTGGCGACAGGAAAATAACCAACGCCAAAGCTTTTGTTGAGCAATTAAACTGCAAACAGCATATTCACATTAGTCAGAACAGGAACTGATGTGCCGAGAAACCACAGCAGCGACAGAAGGAAGTAGCTGCTGTGGTTTTCACACTTTCATGAACTATGTAAAAACCACATCATTTCAGTCTCATTTTCACCATTAAGCTGCTAAAAAGCACCAGGTTCAGGGTGGGCGGCCATCTGCGTCAACTGGTCGGTGTGAGGAGAAAGCTTCTACACCCTGGTTTCACCAGAGTTATGTACAATAAAGACTGTTTAGGCTTGATTAATTAGTGGTTTATTAGATGTTTGCAGTGTCGTTAGCTTTTTTGTATTGTCTTATGTTACACTGACGTGCAATTAAATTAAATTTACTTTTGTTGTACAATGTCTCATTGCTACGATGACAATAAATATTCTGATTCTGATTGGAGTTCTGTCTGTGCTTTGTCTTCACTCTCATCTTGGTGTTTTTATGTGGCCTGGTAGCTCAATGGATTAAGCGTCAGACTGGGATGCAGAAGGTCTCAGGTTTGAACCCCGTCTGACTCCTAATCCATCCCCTACCAGGTGTGTCTCTGAGCCAGACACCCAGCGCTAGCTCCCTGTAAGTCGCTTTGGATAAAAGCGTCTGCCAAGCAAAGTAAAGTAAAGTTTATATCTCATAAAGCCAAATTTGTCTTATTTAAAATACACCAGCTTTCAAGCTTACTGTATATCCTTATTATTTACGTCTTATGAGCAACTCCTTAAACAGGTAATGACCAGATTGTCTCTGTGGCAACAGCAGCACCGAAAACCATGGCGAGCATCACATCTTTCAGACTTTCTTTCAAATTTCAATGCTACAATTGTTTGATTCTGGTTTTGATATATTTATGACATAAACACAAACAACACCTACATCTTGTAATTATGATTTTTGCTGTGAAATTTTGCTGTAATTGTAATGTAATTGTAATTCTGAAAATCTACTACAGCTTAATTATACAACAAATGAGAAATTCAAGTGTTAGAGAGCTCCTACACCAAAAGGAATATATGAGAATAACAAATAAATCACTTACTTATACACACAAAATGTGTGAGGAATACACGTTCAGGACCCAAGTAAAGCCAGCACACAGGTGGAAGGTTAACGGATTTATTGTGGTGTGGGGAAATGCCGGGGAGGGGGATCTGCGGAGGCGCGTGCCGTGTAGTGGAAGCGACGCACTGCAGCGTATTCACCAGCAGGGCCGAGAGGGGCTGGGGGCAGATCGAGGTCCGGGGTCCGTTCCGCGTCCGCAGCCAGAGTCGTCCGTAGGTGAGGGGAGGGGGAGAGAGGAGAGACCGAGCACAAAGTCCGACAGGCAGAAGCCGACTCAAAATCCAGTGTCTACTTCCAAATGTCCAATATCCATTATCCAAATCCAACATCCAATATCCAATATCCAAATCCAACATCCAACATCCAATATCCAAATCCAGCATCCAATATCCAATATCCAAATGTAATATACTTAAGAAGGTTCGAACTTACGGAACCGGGTCCGAGCGCTTAGGGTCGAGGGATCCCTTCACAAACAGAGCCACCGATGGTTCGACAAAAGGCCTGGAGAGTTGCTTGCGTGTCAGCAGACAATCTGGCAAACGGACAGGGTTGGTGTGCCTGCTTAAGAGAGCCACAGGAGAACAGGTGAAACTCATGAGTAATCAGTGGCAGAGGGAGAGCAGAGTGAGGGGCAGGACATGACCATATATGGCGCTGGTTAGTCAGGGACCGTGACAGTACCCCCCCCTCCAGGGCCGGCACCCGATGGACCACCCGGCTGTCCCGGGTTGGCCAGGTGAAACCGAGCGACAAGGTCCGGATCCAGGACAAAGCGCGACGGGACCCAGGAGCGCTCCTCGGGACCATAGCCCTCCCAGTCCACAAGATACTGAACACCGCGACCCCGGCGGCGGGACCGAACCAACCGCCGCACCGAGTAAGCCGGCCCACCCCCGATGACCCGGGCGGGCGGAGGGGGCCCGGAGGAGGGCACCAGAGCGCTGACCACGGCAGGCTTCACCCGGGAGACATGAAAGGTGGGATGGACCCGCAGAGGCCTGGGAAGACGTAGCCGGA
>JAUMHF010052495.1:416-17621 GCA_032359275.1 Microctenopoma steveboyesi
AGTCGGGCGTTCCGCCCACCTTCGGCCCGCCCTCCGGGCGCACCGTCACCGAGGAGCAGCCCGCCAAAAGCGCGGCGGCCAGCAGCCCGGCGGTCAGTTGTTTGAGCACATTCGATTTCACGCAGCCTCCCGATAGGGGTTGGGGGAACGAGGATAATCTAAGTCGAGCGCGGCGTTGCCGCAATGCAACCCCGATGAAAGTCCCGACCGGATCGCCGACGCTTCGTCTCCGTCTTACTCTTGCAACAGACGGAACAGCACGGACAAGTCCTGCTCGCCCCAGCCTTTGGCCATCCCCGCTTCATACTGCTCCTTCAAGCGGCGCAGTTGGGGCAGCGAGAGGTTTCCCGCGCTTTCAAGGGCGAGGCGCAGATCCTTGTCCATGTGCTTGAGCGAGAACTGCGGGGAGTAGTCGCCCGCGCGCAGCTTGGGCTCCTTGAGGTCGGCCTGGTGCGAGCGCGAGGAGTTGACCTTGAGCGCCGCGAAGTATTTCTCGTCGGGGATGCCCGCCGCGCGCGCGAAGTGCAGGCTCTCGCAGAGCCCCTCCAGTACCATGGCGATGTTCATGTTCATGGCGAGCTTGAGGGCGGCGGCGCTGCCCAGCGGCCCGATGTGCAGGCGCGTCTGGGAAATGCGGGTCAGCGTGGGCTCGACTTCGGCGAGCAGCGCCTCGTCGCCGCCGACGTAGAACACGGTCTCGCGCGCCTGCGCGGCGAGCTTGCTGCCGGTGAAGGGGATCTCGAGGAAGCGCGCGCCCGTCTTCTCGACCTGCGCGGCGAACTTTCGGTTCCACTCCGCCGACACCGTGCTGGCCTGTGCGACGACCTGCCCGGGCACGAGGACGGGGAGGATTTGATCGAGGACGCTCTGAACGGCGGGCGGATCGGCCACGACGATGATGACGATGTCGGCGCCGCGCGCGGCCTCGGCCGCCTCGACCGTGAACCCGGGCGCGTCCGGCTTGGGCGTGCGGTTCCACGTCTTGAGCGGCACGCCGTCGGCGGCGAGGTTCTTGGCCCACTCGGAGCCGATGATGCCGAGGCCCAATATCGCAGCGTTCATGTTTAGCCTCGCGTCAACGGTTTGTAATGGATCCGGTGCGGCGTATCCGCGTCAATCCCCAGTCGCTTCTTGCGGTTCTCTTCGTAAGCCTGGTAGTTGCCCTCGAACCACACCACCTGCGATTCGCCTTCGAAGGCGAGGATATGGGTGGCGAGGCGGTCGAGGAACCAGCGATCGTGGGAGATGATGACGGCGCATCCCGAAAACTCGGAGATGGCGAGCTCGAGGCCCTGCAGCGTGTCCACGTCGAGATCGTTGGTGGGCTCGTCCAGCAGCAGCAGGTTTCCGCCGGTTTGCAGGAGCTTGGCGAGGTGCACGCGGTTGCGTTCGCCGCCCGAGAGGTACTTCACCTTCTTCTGCTGGTCGCTGCCGCTGAAGTTGAACTTGCCCACGTAGGCGCGCGCGTTGACCTCGACGCCGCCCTCGCCGTTGATGGCGCCGAGCTTGATCAGGTCCTTGTCGCCGCCGGCGATCTCGGTGAACACCGTGTTTTCGCCGTTGAGCGAGTCGCGGCTTTGGTCCACGTAAGAGAGCTTCACGCTTTCGCCGATCTTGAGCGTTCCGGCGTCGGGCTTCTCCTGTCCGGTGATGAGGCGGAACAGCGTGGTTTTGCCCGCGCCGTTGGGGCCGATGACGCCCACGATGCCGGCCTTGGGCAAGCTGAACTCGAGGTTCTCGAACAGCAGCTTGTCGCCGTAGGCCTTGGTCAATCCCTTGGCCTCGATCACGAGGTCGCCCAGGCGCGGACCCGGCGGGATGGAGATCTGCGCGCCGCGCAGCTTCTCGGGCGTGGCCTGCTTGACCAGCTCTTCATACGACGCGAGGCGGGCCTTGCCCTTGCTCTGCCGCGCCTTGGGCGCGAGGCGCACCCACTCGAGCTCGGCCTTGAGCTGCCGCTGGCGGCGACTCTCTTCCTTCTCCTCCTGCGCGAGGCGCGCGGATTTCTGCTCCAGCCATGCGGAGTAGTTGCCCTCGTACGGGTAGCCGCGCCCGCGGTCGAGCTCCAAAATCCAGCCCACCACGTTGTCGAGGAAGTAACGGTCGTGCGTCACGAGGATCACGGATCCCTTGTAGTCGCTCAAATGCTTCTGCAGCCACGCCACCGACTCCGCGTCCAAGTGGTTGGTGGGCTCGTCGAGCAGGAGCAGGTCGGGTTTTTCAAGCAGGAGTTTGCAGAGCGCCACACGGCGCTTTTCTCCGCCCGAGAGATTCGTCACCGCCGAGTCACCGGGCGGGAGCCGCAGCGCATCCATTGCGATCTCGAGGTGGCGGTCGAGCTCCCACGCGTCGGCCGCGTCGATGGCGTCCTGGAGCTTCGACTGCTTCTCGAGCAGCTTGTTCATCGCGTCGTCGCTCATCTCCTCGCCGAACTTGAGCGAAATCTCGTTGAAATCGTCGAGCAGTTTCTTGGTCGAGGCGACGGCCAGTTCCACATTTTGTTTGACGGTGAGGTTCGGGTCGAGCTGCGGCTCCTGCGGCAGGTATCCGCACGTCCGCCCCGACTCGATCCACGCCTCGCCGTCGAAGTCCTTGTCCATGCCCGCCATGATTTTCATGATGGTGGACTTGCCGGCGCCGTTGTAGCCGATGATGCCGATCTTGGCGCCGTAGTAGAACGACAGCGACACGTTGTCCAGCACCTTCTTGGCGGGAGGGTACGTCTTGGACATGCGGTGCATGTAGTAGATGAATTTTTCGGCCATTTTATCCTCAAGAGGCGGGATCGTTGCGAATTTTTCGAGTTTGTGGGGATCAATGTAGGAAAGGGGGTTGGGATGAGGAAATAATGGATTGTTCGGGGAGGAGTGGGGGGCACGGTGCGGGCTAGGCGGTGGAACGGTGAGCGCTAGGAGTCGAAACTGGAATCTTGGCGTGGGGAGGAGTGATAGGGTGAGGTTGTCGGGGCTATTAAGAGGGTATAATTCTGATGCTGTCAACTAAGGGAATGATGTGTGACCACTGACCGCTCACAGGAATACCTCGTCGGCCTTGTCCGGGAGTTCTGTAAACTTCCCCGCGAAACCGAATGGATTGAGTTCAAAGAAAACAACGGAGACCCCCAAGAAACAGGTGAATACATATCCGCTCTTGCGAACACGGCCGCTCTTCATGGCAAGGCTTTCGCATACCTCGTTTGGGGAATCCGGGATGAAAACCACGCTATAGTCGGCACCTCATTCAATCCGGGTGCCAAAAAGGTGGGCAACGAAGAGCTTGAAAACTGGTTACTGCATCAACTTAATCCCAAGATCCATTTCCGCTTCTATCGCGTCTCCATCGACGACCTGCCTGTCGTACTCCTCGAAATCCAGCGAGCTTCACGCCGTCCTGTGCATTTCCAGGCTCATGCATGGGTCCGGGTTGGAACGTACAAGAAAAAACTGAAAGACTATCCAGAAAAAGAGCGGGAGCTCTGGCGCATCTTCGATAATACCCCTTTTGAGCAAGGAGTCGCTGCGGAACGTTTAGGCGACTCCGAAGTACTCCAACTCCTCGACTACCCAAGCTACTTCGATTTGCTAAAAATCCCGCTGCCAGAGGGACGCTCCGGAATTCTTGAGGCTTTCGACCAGGATGCAATGATCCAGCGTTGCGAAGCGGGCGGATGGAACATCACGAACCTAGGCGCGATTTTGTTTGCGAAAAAACTCAAAGACTTTCGCTCGTTGAACAGGAAGCCTGTGAGGGTAATCCAATACAAAGGCATCAGCCGCGTCGACACGCTCAAGGAGCAGGAGGGCGTTAAGGGTTACGCCAATGGTTTTGCGGGTTTGATCGGGTATATCAACGGCTTGTTACCCACCAATGAGGTTATTGAAAAAGCGCTACGACGGAACGTTCCTGTCTTTCCCGAGTTAGCGTTGCGTGAGCTGATCGCGAATGCTCTGATTCATCAAGACTTCTTTATGGCCGGCACGAATCCGATGGTCGAGATTTTCGAAGATCGAATCGAAATCACAAATCCCGGCCGTCCATTGGTGGATGTTGATCGTTTTTTGGATTCTCCACCTCGCTCACGCAACGAATCGCTGGCGTCTTTTATGCGAAGAATCGGAGTCTGTGAGGAGCGAGGTAGCGGTTGGGACAAGGTTGTTTCTCTAACGGAGTATTATCAACTCCCCGCCCCAATCTCTGAAACAGCCAATGACTGCACCAAGGTGATCCTATTCGCGCCCCGCCCTTTGTCAAAACTGGACAAGGCCGACAGAATCCGGGCAGTTTACCTACATGCTTGTTTGAGGTACGTGAACAGAGAATTCTTGACCAACAGTTCCATTCGACAACGCTTCGGAATCGAAGAAAAGAATTCAGCTATAGCCTCAAGGCTTCTCAGCGAGGCGTTAGATGCTGGGTTGATCGTGATTCGGGAGCCTGAGGCGGGTACCCGGAATCGCACGTATCTGCCCTTTTGGGCCTCTCCCCATCCCACCAAACCTTAAGTTGCTTGACTAAGAAGAAGGCAAGGACTTAATAGCATTCGTTTTTCTGCATTTTAGGACATTTTTTCGGAAAAAATTGCTTGATGGATGCTTGATTTCGCTAGCTGAGCCTCTCCCTACATCTCCTAGTCGGGATGGTATCACGCTCGCTGCTGCGCCTAAGACGACACTTTGGCCGTTTTCGACCCCAAAAAGGTCAGGCCCGCAACGCGAACCCCCTGATTTTTCCTTCATTTCCAACACGTGCTGCAAAAACCGGAATACTGCCCAAAGTTTCACCACGTTTCACCGATTTTCACTAATTTTCGCCCGAACCCGCCCCAAACTTCACACCGCGCACCCGGCCAGGACATGAGCAAAAAAACCGTCGCAACTTCCGCCGAATTGACGTTCCCCGCCGGCGACAATGTGATCCGCGTGCGCGGCGCCAAGGCGCACAACCTCAAGAACGTCGACGTGGACATCCCCAAGGACAAGCTCGTGGTGATCACGGGCCTGTCGGGATCGGGCAAGTCGTCGCTCGCGTTCGACACGATCTACGCCGAAGGACAGCGCCGCTACGTGGAGTCGCTTTCGTCGTACGCGCGGCAGTTCCTCGGCATGATGGAGAAGCCCGACGTCGATCTCATCGAGGGTCTCTCGCCCGCGATTTCCATCGACCAGAAAAGCGCCGGTCACAATCCGCGTTCGACGGTGGGCACTATCACCGAGATCTACGACTACCTGCGCCTGATGTTCGCCCGCGTGGGCCACGCGCGTAGCCCGGCCACGGGCAAGCGGCTCAAGAGTCAGACGGTGCAGGAGATCGTCGATGCGATCCTCGGTCTTCCCGCCGCGCGCAAGGTCGATGGCGAAGTGCGCGTGCTGCTGCTCGCGCCGCTGGTGAAGGATCGCAAGGGCACCTATGAGGACCTCTTCCAGCGCTACCTGCAGCAAGGCTTCGTGCGTGCGCGCGTCGACGGGCAGGTGTACCAGCTCGAGGAAAAGATCAAGCTCGATCGCTACGTGAAGCACAACATCGACCTGGTGGTGGACCGGCTCGGGATCAAACCCGGGTCGGGGAGCGATGAGGCGTTCCGCAAGCGCTTGACCGACTCGGTGGAGCTGACGCTCAAGCATGGCGAGGGCGAAATGCTCGTCAACATCGCCGACACCAAGGAAGACGTTTTCTACTCCGAGAAGCTCGTCGATCCGGCCACGGGACAGTCGTTCCCTGAAATCGAGCCGCACACCTTCTCCTTCAACTCGCCGCACGGCGCGTGCCCGGCCTGCAACGGCCTCGGCTTCATCAAGGAAGTCGATCCGCGCGCGGTGCTCGATATGGATCTTTCGGTCAACGACGGCGGCATCCTGCCGTGGGCCGGCACCGCCGACAATGCGGAAGGCTGGAGCACGCAGCTGCTCACGCAAATCGCGAAGAAGGAGGGGTTCTCTCTCGCCGTCCCCCTCAAGAAGCTATCGAAGAAGCACCTCGAGATCATTCTCCATGGCACGGGAGAGGAGCGGTACAAGGTGAAGTGGGGTGCGTCCTCGGGCCATTCCAACACCTGGCACGCGCGCTACGACGGCGTGATCCCGTCCATCAAGCGCCGCTACGAGCAGACCGAGAGCGAGCACGTGCGCCGAGATCTCGAGGCGTACATGGACGACAAGCCCTGCGGCACTTGCAAGGGCCTGCGCCTGAAGCCCGAGTCGCTGGCGGTGACGATCCGTGGCGTGAACATCATCGACGTGTGCAACTTGTCCATCGGCAAGGCGCATGCGTGGATGAAGGCGCTGCAGGAGGATAGGCCGTGGGATGATTCGGTGGAATCGTGCCTGTATCAGTTCTACACATTCGCGAAGATCAAGGCGGCCGATGACGACCTGTCGGAACAGGAACGCGCCATCGCGAAGCAGGTGTTCAAGGAAATCCTCGCGCGCCTCACCTTCCTCGTGAGCGTGGGCCTCTCGTACCTGAATCTCGCGCGCACGGCCCGCACGCTCTCGGGCGGCGAGGCGCAGCGCATCCGGTTGGCCTCGCAAATCGGCACGGGGTTGACGGGCGTGCTTTACGTGCTGGACGAGCCCTCCATCGGGCTGCACCAGCGCGACAACGACCGCCTGCTCAAGACGTTGCAGAGGCTGCGCGACCTCGGAAACACCGTGCTGGTGGTGGAGCACGACGCCGACACCATCCGGCTGGCCGATTGGGTCATCGACATCGGCCCTGCGGCGGGCGTGCACGGGGGGCGGGTGATTTTCACCGGCACACCGGAGTCGCTCATCGCCTCCGCCAATACCGACACGGGCGATTACCTCAGCGGCCGCAAGCGCATCGATCGCGCATCCATCGCCGAGGGCGCGAAGGAGCTTATCCGCCGCGACGCCTCCGAGGTTCCCGATCATTCGGGGAAGTTCCTGAAGATCACGGGCGTGTCGCAGAACAACCTCAAGGGCGTGGATGCCGCGTTCCCGCTCGGAAATTTCATCGCCGTGACGGGCGTGTCGGGAAGCGGCAAGTCGTCGCTGGTGAACGACGTGCTGGCGAAGGTGCTGGCGCAGAAGCTGCATGGCGCGCGCGAAAAGCCCGGCGAGTACAAAGCCGTCTCCGGCGTGGAGCACCTCGACAAGGCCATCGTCATCGACCAGAGCCCCATCGGGCGCACGCCGCGATCCAATCCGGCCACCTACACGGGCCTGTTCACCGAGATCCGCAATATCTTCGCGATGACGCCGGAGTCGAAGGTGCGCGGGTACAAGCCGGGCCGTTTCAGTTTCAACGTGAAGGGCGGGCGCTGCGAGAACTGCGAAGGCGACGGACTCATCAAGATCGAGATGCAGTTCCTGCCCGACGTGTACGTTCCGTGCGAGGTGTGCAAGGGGAACCGCTACAATCGCGACACCTTGCAGGTGCTGTACAAGGGCAAGTCCATCGCCGAGGTGCTGGACATGACCATCGAGGACGCCCACGCGTTCTTCGCCAGCATTCCGCCCATCGCCTCGCGCCTGCGCACCTTGCTCGATGTGGGCCTCGGCTACGTGAAACTCGGTCAATCGGCCACGACGCTCTCGGGCGGCGAGGCGCAGCGTATGAAGCTTTCCGCCGAGCTTTCGCGCCGCGCCACGGGGCGCAGCTTCTACATCCTCGACGAACCTTCGACGGGCCTGCACTTCGAGGATGTGCGCAAGTTGCTGGTCGTTCTGCACTCGCTGGTGGCACAGGGCAACACGGTGCTCGTCATCGAGCACAACCTCGACATCGTCCGCAACGCCGACTTCATCCTCGACATGGGCCCTGAGGGTGGCGAGGGCGGGGGACGGGTGATCGCCAAGGGCACGGTCGAGGACGTGGCGGCCACCAAGGGCTCGCACACGGGCGAGTGGCTGACGAAGATGCTGGCGGAGGAGAAGAAGCGGAAGTAAAAAGAGGGGGGATGCTTGGATTTACGATAGCATCACTGGGCAATGGATAATGGACATTGGACAATGAAAAAACAGACCCATTCCATATTGCCCACTGTCCAATATCCATTGCCCAGTGATACCGGCGTTGCGACCGCCACATTCCCGCCTTTTTTCATGAGTCGGCGGGTCGGGTGGCTCCACGAATCCGGCCTTGCAACGTCCTCACGCTCGTGAATAAAATCGCCGTGAGCTGGTCCGCCTCGGACAACAGCTCGCGGATATCTTCCCGGCGCACGTATCTCGCCCCGCACAAAAGGTCGATCCAATAGCGCGTCTCCTCCATCTCTTGGAGCGCCACGCTTACCTTGCTGAGCATCTCGGCATCTGAACGGGCATGCTTGCCTTCCCGGACATGCGCTCCCACGGACGTTCCGGATCTGAAAAGTTGCCGTCCGATAGCTTGTGCGCCCATCCCTTTGGGAAGAGATGCGTAAAGGTTGATGACTTGGAGAGCAAAAGCTGCCGTACGGGCCGGAATATCGGTTCGGGCGCGAATGGTTTCTGACATTCCCAAAAAATTCACACTTCGAATAACAACGGCAAGATGAAAATTCGTGAAGCGATCCTGCATTCATCATTACCCATTGTCCACCGCCCATTTTTCAGTGATGCCGACGTTGCGATGACTGAGTATTCTTTGACTCACGCTTATTTTCCATTCAAGTCCACCACCACCGGCCAATGATCCGAGACGCTTCCGTCATGCGCGTCGTGACGAATCTCGACCCGCTTCACACGTTTCTCCAGCGATCTGTCGATCAAAATATGGTCGATCAAGGACACGGGATCCGATGAATCCCGAACATCATTCTTGTTCTTGTCCCACCATGCCGACCACCGGTTCGACGCGGGATCGATTCTCGCCGCGGCATTGAACAGTTCGTCGCCAGGACGTTCAGAATCGAAATCCTTCAGGATTCTCAGGATGTTGCGCTTCTTGTCCTTGAACTCCGAAGGTCCGCCGACACCGGGATCGAAGTCGTTCAGATCCCCCAGTACGATCGGGGCATAACCCTTCGCGACGATTTCCGTCCGGACGATGTGAGCGGCGATGCGGGCCTGTACCTCGCGCTTGCGCGTGCGCCCCTTGTCATCCGGGTGCGCCAGAAGGTGAAGGCCGAGCAGGCAGATTTTGGGGGCCTCGATGCAGACCCTCGCGTGTTTGGTGAGCCGCTGTCGACGCGGGTCGCCTCGGCGCATATCCGTCGGCCTTCCCGGGAGGGTGTCTGCGAAGCGGCGGATGGCGCCGCCCGCCGTATCCAACCGTACGCGCGGCGCGACGAGGAAGGCCACGTCCTGTCCCGTGCCGTTGTCTTCCGATTCGACATGCAGGACACGGTAACGCAGGGATCGCAGCTCGGGTTCGGCGGCGAGCCGCTCCAGCGCCGCGCGCGAGGTGACCTCCTGCACGCACACGATGTCGGCGGCGACCTTGGCGAGGATGCCTGCGACAGCGCGGCGATGGGCCGCCAGGTCCGCTTCCGATTTCCACGGGGCCATGCGCGTCTCAGTCGCGCTTTCCGTCATCCACTCGAGATTGAACGTGGCGATACGGAGGGGCGCGGTGTACGCTGTTGCCGACAGGACGAAGAGGGAGAGGAAAAGCTGAAATATGAAAGATGAAATCTGAAAAGGAAGAGGCTGCGCTGTCGTCATCAGCGTGCACAATCCTGCTGGGTAGACATTCTTCCCTTTCATATTTCAGGTTTCCGTTTTCATGTTTCCTGTCGTGTCAGCCAGTCGTAATACGCGATGATCTCCTCCGCCTGGATCGCTCGGAGAAGCGCCTCGTCGGGACCTTTCCGCCCTTTGTCCACGATTTTCACGAAGGCCAGCGGATCCCATTCGCCGTCGGGCAAAAGTTTTTCGCGCAGAGGGTGGTTCGCCAACAGCGGCGCGACACGCGCGGCGATGAGGGCGAAGGCGGGGTGATCGCCCGCGCCGCGCACCCAGTAGCCCGCATTGCCGAAGTCGCCTTCGCGGCGGTGGGCCATGGCGTGCAGCAGATCGTGATCCGGATTCCCTTCGTCCCTCTGCGCGACCTGGTGCGCCGCATCCCAGTGATCGTGCCAAAGCAGCAGCAGGCCGCGCGCCACGGCGCCGCGTGAGCCGGTGGCGGGAATGGACAGGGCGTGCACGCCCTTTTCGGAGAGGGTTCCGGAACGCGGAACGTCGTCGAGCCGGGGAGGATTGGACCGATCGAAGAAATTCATGCGCGCGAATCTAGGAAACACCGAGCGCGAGGCGAGGGATCATGCTACTGTCAATTAGTGGAATCAATGTGATTGATTGTTACTTTCACGTGACTCGCCCCGGGCCACGACGTAGCGACGCACGCGGAGAGTCCCCCGAAACACCCTTGCGAAGGAACCGTCCATGGCCAATACCAAGCGCCGTTCAGGCAACACCGGAAAGCGCTACACCGAGGCGGAGCGCAAACGCATCCTGGCCTTCATCGCCAAGCGCGGGCGCGGCGGCATCTCCGCGGCCACGCGCGAGTTCGGCGTCTCCTACATCGCCCTGCGGCGGTGGATTCAGCACGGACCCGGCGGCAAGCCCCGCGGTGCGCGCGCCAAGGCGGGCCTCGACGGCCGCAAGGCACGGCGCGTGCGCACGGCGCTCGCCACCGTGAAGGCTTTGCGTGCCGAGCTCGGCAAACTCCAACGCGCTCTCAAGCAGCTTCTCAAGTAGGCGGCACGATGTCCACGTCTTTCCTCATCCGGGGCGCACAGGTCGTCTCCCCCGCAGGCGTTGTTCGCGCCGACGTGCGCGCTGAAAACGGCATCACCATCGAGGTCGCGCCCGACCTTTCCCCGCGCTCCGGCGAGGCCGTGATCGATGCGGGCGGTCTCCACCTTTTTCCGGGAATCATCGACCCGCAGGTGCATTTCCGCGAACCGGGAAACACGCACAAGGAAGATCTCGAGTCGGGCTCGCGCGCGGCCGCCGCGGGCGGCGTGACGGCGTTCCTCGAGATGCCGAACACCAACCCGCCGGGCACCACGGCGGCCATGATTCGCGACAAGTACGCGCTCGCGGGCACCAAGTGCCACGTCGACTTCGGCTTCTTCATCGGCGCCACGCCCGACAACCTTCATGAGTTGAACTCCTGTCCCGAGGCCTGCGGCATCAAGGTGTTCATGGGTTCCTCGACCGGCACCCTGCTCGTGAGCGAGCGGCCGGACCTCGATCGCATTTTCGGGAACGGCCGCAAGCTCATCGCCGTGCACGCCGAGGACGACGCGATGATCAAGGCGAACAAGGAGCGGCTCGGCGACAAGGCCACGATCCAGGACCATCCCTTCATCCGTTCGCCCGAGGCGGCGCTCAAGGCCACCAAGCTCGCCGTCGAGCTTTCGAAGAAGTACAATCGCCGCCTGCATATCCTCCATTGCACCACCGAGGAGGAGGCCGACTTCCTCCGCGCGGAGAAAATCGAGGGGTTGATCTCCGCCGAGGTGTGCCCGCAGCATTTCCTGCTTACGGCGCCCGAGGTGTACGAGAAGCTCGGAACCTATGCGGTGATGAACCCGCCGCTGCGCGAGGCGCGCCACGGCAAGGCGCTATGGAAGGCGCTGGTGGATGGCGTGATCGATTGTACGGCCACCGATCACGCACCGCACACGCGCGAGGAGAAGGACAAGGGGTATCCGCATGCACCCGCCGGCATGCCCGGCGTGGAGACGTTGTTTCCGCTCATGCTCGACCGCGCGCTGAACGGGTTGTGCTCGCTCGAGGACCTGACTCGCTGGATGTGCGAGGCCCCCGCGCGACTGTACGCCATGGTCGGCAAGGGCAAGGTGGCCGCCGGGTACCACGCCGACTACACCTTGGTGGACACGACGGCGTCACGCACCATTCGAAACGGGAACCTGCAGACGCGCGTGAACTGGAGCCCCTACGACGGATGGACCCTCAAGGGTGCGGTGAAGAGAACAATTGTGCGCGGCAAAACGGTGTTCGAAGACGGCACGGTGTTGTCCGACGGTCGCGGCTGGGGCCAGCCCATCACGTTCGACCCGGCTTGGGAGAAATAGATGACCTCGAAAGATCCATCCGTCGGTATCGTCGGCGCGGGAGCCATCGGTCGCGGCATGGCGCTGCATTTCCTGAACGCCGGTTGTTCAGTGATCCTCAGCAATAGCCGGGGCCCGGATTCGCTGGTCGGAGCGGTGGCGGAACTCGGCGGCGCGGCGCGCGGCGTGCGCGCGGGCACGGTGGCCGAGGCCGCCGCAGCGGACATCGTGGTGCTCTCGGTGATTTGGGAAATGCTGCCGGCGGTGCTCGGCGGCTTGCCCCCGTGGAACGGGCGAATCGTGGTGGATGCCACGAATCCCATTCTGAAGCCGGATTTCCGCGCCGCGGATCTGGGCGGCCGAGCCTCCAGCGAGGTGGTCGCGGAAATGGTTCCCGGTGCGCGTCTGGTGAAGGCGGGAAACACCTTCGCCGCGGCCCTGCTTCCAGAGTCCCCCATTCTGCCCGCCGGACGCCGCGTGTTCTTCCTGTGCGGTGACGACGCGGCCGCGCGCGGGACAGTCGGAGGCCTCATGGACAAGGCGGGGTTCGCGGTGGTGGATTTGGGAGCGCTTGCGCAAGGCGCGCTCTTGATGCAATACCCCGGCGGTTCGCTGCCAGGCCTCAATCTGGTGCGCCCGGGCTGACCCTGGCTCGCCGGCTTCAGGCCGAAATCGTTCCCTGCGAAATCAATCCACGCGGGCGGCGGCAGCTCCCTTGGCCATCGCGAGCGCCCAGTCCTTGATCAGGAGTTTTTCCGCCTCCGTGAGCTTCGCCTCGGAGTGCAGGGGCACGTAGAACCACAGGGGCATCTCGCCGTTCTCCACCAGCTCCCAGCTTTGGCGGAAACGCTTCTTCTGCTTTTCGGGGGAGAGCCGGTTCCAGGCCGAGTAGTTCATTTCCTTGCGGCCATCGTTCACGTCGTGCGCCACGAGCCATGAGAACGGGGCCACCTTGCCGTACCACGGCCACACGGTCTCGTTGGAGTGACAGTCGTAGCAGGCCTTCTTGAGCACCGCGCGCACCTCGGGCGAGGCGGACACTTCCTGTTCCACGGGAGGATTGACCTGGCTCACGGGGATGAGTTGGATGCCCACGAGAACAATCACGGCAACCCACAAGCTGCGTTTTCCGGGCTTCCACTTCATCGGAGTTCCTTTCGTCGGATTTCTCCTAATATACGATGAAGGCCGACGCACGCGCCTCGCCGCGAGGTTGTGTGACCGAAGTCACCATCTCCATCCCTGTCATCGGGTTTTCGGAGACTTCGGGGGGAGCGTGACGGCGACGGAAACCCCCTCCTCCACCCACTTCCTCAATGCCGTTCCCCGCAGTCCCTCGGGTGCAATCACCACGAAACCCCGCATGGGCTTTCCCGTGAAGTCAAACGGCTTCGCGTGCGGCCTTTTCAAGGCGTCGCCCGTTCCGTCGCGCGGAACGCGGACGATGAGGCCTCCATGAAAGACGCCGCAGCACATATTGCCGTTCAGCAGAAAGGCAAGGCCCCCGAACATGCGCTTCTCATCCAGACCGCGACGCCCCTTCAGCGCCTGGCGCACGCGGTCGGCGAGTTTGTCGTCGTAGGCCAAATCAGCCGTTCCGGTAGGCGAGGGCGATCAGAGGGCTGACAATCGCGTACTGAATCACGGTGAACACGGTTTCGATTCCCATGTAGCCTCCCACGGAGGTCATGGGGTGCTTGGCCGCCACCGCAAGGACGGTGAAGCTCCAGGCGAGCGGAGCCGCCACGCAGGCGAACTTGAGTGCACCTGAAAGCACGGGTTCGCCCGCGAACATCCGGCCGTAGAGGTAGGACCACAGAATCCCCTGCAGGATCATGGAGGCGAGCCCCAAGGGAATGAGAAAGTCCTCGCGGTAGATGTTGAGGGCGCGATATCGATCGGCGAAGAGGGTAATGTGCCATATGAATCCGAGTGGAAACGTCGGCAACACGTAGGCCAAAAATCCCAAGACAAACTGTTTCATGGTTCCTGCATGGTCCTCGAAGAAATACGAGATGCGATGCCCTTGAAACCTAAGATTCCCGGAGCTCGATGACGACCTGCACAAAGTCCCCATCCCCTTTGCCGCCGCGGATTTTTTTCGGCACGGCCAAGAGCGTCGATTGGGTTTTGGTATCCCACCACACGCTGGTGTCCCACATTGTTCCGTCCACCGTCGCGCGCACGGGCGTGCGGCCCCAGCCTTCGGTCGGGGGCGGGGCATGCCGCTTGGGGATGGTCACGAAATGCCAACCCCCGGGGCCGGGGTAGCGGAAGAGTTTGGCGTGGAACGAGGGCACTGCGCCCTCAAATGGGCTTGTTCACCGGAGGCAGCGACTTGAGGTATTCCCACAACGCCTGAAGCTCGACCTCGGTCATGTTGTTGGCGTATTTGGCCACGAGCGCCATGGGCATCCGGATGGGCGTTCCGTCGGGGCGCACGCCTTCCCGGAGTGCGGCGACGAAGTTCTCGTAGGTCCAGCCGGCGAGGCCGGTGGCGTCGGGTGTCAGGTTGCGCGCGGGGGGCCATGCGGGATCGCCGCCCTTGATGGGGCCGCCGGAGAAGTTGGGGGAGTGGCAGCCGCTGCAAATGGCCGCGAGGTGCTTTCCGAACTCCGCAGTCGGAGCCGGCATCGGCGGGTAGGTCATGTGCGGCGATTGATGATCCCCGATGATCGAAACGGACGTCGGGAGCTGCCCGGTCGCCACGAGGATCTTGCCCAAGGGGCCGAGCGTGGACTTCGGCACGGCGTTGTCGGCGGGCGGGTTCGAGCGGATGAAGGCCACGATGTCCGAGAGTTCCTGGTCGGACATGCTCTTGTAATCCTCGGAGGGCATCACCGCGGCGCGACCGTCGGGCAGGATGCCGTGGCGCACGATGTGATCCCAGTCCTTCGCCGTGTAGTTCACGGTGCGGCTGCCCTTGCCGAGCGTCAGGTTGGGGCCGAGCAACGTGCCGAGCGGGAACGCGTCGACCATCACGCCGCCGCCAAAACCGGGGTTGTGGCATTCGACGCAGGCGTAGCGCGCGAACACAAGGTGGCGTCCGCGTTCAACGGCTTCGGCGAGCGCGACGCTGTCGGCTGCGGCCCCTTCGAGACCTCGCGCGGTCTTCTCCTCGGCGGTTAGCGGGAACGGGATCGGGAAGTCGACGTCATGCGCCGCATGGATCTCCGCAAAGACGTTTTTCGTGGAGATCGAAGCCCAGGTGTAAACGCCTGCGATGAGCAGCACCAGAACGAGCAGGATTCCGCCGATAATCTTGAGGAAAAGCTTCATCGAATGCTCCGTGGAAGAGGTGGTCGGATGGAAAGCTTAACATTTGACAAACTGACAGAGCGATTCCTGAAGGCCGTAGTTTTGGGGTATTCCGGCCTATTGTGCCGCCCGTCGAGGGCCTTACCCGGCAACGAGCCTCTTGTGGAGGCCGTCTTTTTTCAGGTCTTTTGCCGCCGGGTGCAGGTAAGCCGCGGCGCGGTCAGCACAACCAGCAACACGATGGGCCACAGATCCCCGTCCCTGAAGGTGTAGGCTTGCAGCATTTCGCCCCACGACTTGCCCCGCAACAGGCCGAAGCCGAATTCGAAGGCAAGCGTCAGCGCGAGCCAAAACGCCCCGATGCGCCAGGCCTGGGCAGTCGTCGCCGGCCCGTACCACGCCGCACCGACGCGGGCGAGAATGAAGATGGCGGCGGACAGGAGGATCCCGCTGGCGATGAGGCCGGGAGTTTTTCCGAAGGCGGGGATCAGGACGAGTTCGCGTAGCGTGCCGTTGAGGAAGGCCAGCACGAGGATGGCGAACCATAGGACGGTGGCTTTCCCGAACATGCCGCTATCCCTTTTGCTTCCGGATCGACTTGGGTTTCGCGGTTTTCTTGTTGGGGGACTTGGCGGCGACTTTTTTTGTGGCCTTTTTCTTCGTCGCCGCGACGCGGGTCGCATGCGATTGGATCACCTCGCGAATGAGCGGGTAGGGAATTGCCGCGTCAAGCGGGAATTTAAGGTTGCCCTTGGGGCCCGCGTAGGCCTTGAGCTTCTTCCGCAGCTCCGCATCGCGAACGGGCGGAAAGAGGCCGACATGCTCCTTGAAGCCCGCAAAGTAAACCAGGGCCTTGCCGTCCCGCTTGACGGCGGGAATGCCGTAGCTGACGGCTTCCTCCCCATCAGGCACGACCTTGCGGACAAGCGCCCGGAGCTTTTGGAGGACTGCGCGCGTTTTTGCGGGCTGCGCGGAGAGGTAGGCGTCGACGCTTTGGGCCTTTGGCATCATGGCGAAGAAGCTAGGAACCTTTCAGGCGAATCAGGCTTCCGAAACGACGCAGCCGGAAACCCCTTTGGCGCGCTTGATGAAATCCTTGTCGAAAGTTTTGAGACTTTTGAGGTGCCCACAATTCGCAAGATGAAAGGCGTCGGTAAAGTCCATGCCGGCTTCATGCCAATTCAGAATGCATGCGATCTTTTCTGGATCCGAGAGGGTCACATTCTTGAGTCCGAAAAAGCTCCGGAGAATCCGACAGATTTCCTGGGGAGATCGATTGTAGATGTCTCGCAAAACCCACTCCGTTTCCAGAACGACGGTGTCTGGCACGAAGACCTGTCCATTTTCCGTCAGGGAGAGTGCTTTTGCGCGTTGAGTTTCGTCATCCCGGACCAGGATGCGTAGCACCATGTTCGTGTCAATCGCGATCACGCCACGCCTCCCGAATCGCTTTCCGCAGCCCTTCCTTGATTTCTTTGTCTGACTTCACCTTGATTCCCGGATACCAGAGACAACCGGCGACGTCTTCAATTTTCGTTTCCGGAAACGGCGAGCGAGGCTTCAGAAGGACGCCTTCCTCCGTCACGGTCACTTGAAGCTCTTGACCCGGCTTCCAGTTCCGGGCTTCCCGGACGGACTTCGGGATGATGACCTGCCCCTTGGTCGACAGCCGCGTGGTTTCCATGTCCACCCCTTCATCAAAGTAAGACGAAGGTAAGATAATGGGGGCCTCCCAGTCCGTCAATGCGGTTTTTTCCGCCGAATCGGCAAGCGCAGGGTTCATTCCCGAAACTCCCCGAATACGAAATTGAGGGTCATGCCCGGGAGACGGATGTCGAGCACTTCCTCGTCCAGCAACTCCTCGGTAATGAAGCGGTACGCCTCGGCCGCTTCCATGGTGTCCGGGAAAGAAATTCGGACATCGCTCTCCGCCAGCTTCTCCAGCAAATCTTCCAAGGCTTGTTGCACAGCTTGGCCGGGGA
>JAUMHF010052496.1:0-17589 GCA_032359275.1 Microctenopoma steveboyesi
GCCGTGTTCTTTCGCCTCGCCTCGACGCCGCTCGGCGCGAGTCGCCCCGCAGGTAGAGACACCCTGTCGACCCTCCTGTATGCGGGCACCCTCGCCGACAGCGCGCAAGCCGGCGCGGTGCGCTTCGCCCCGCGCGGAGACGCGAGCGGAATGCGCTACTGGCTGAGCCCCGCCACAGGTAGCGTCGCCACCGCCGAGCATGCGCTCGCGCCGGCCGGCGGCGCTTGGCGCGCCGACGGCGTGCCGCCGGGCCTGTACCGCCTGCTTGCCCTCCGCGACGCCGACGGCGACGGCGTCTGGAACCCCGGCGCGCTCAAGCCGTGGATCCCGCAGGAACCGGTCGAGACGGTCAGCGAGTCCGTTCTCGTCGAAGCCGGCGGCACGACGGAAGTCACCGAGCCGACTTCCCGCTGAGCGGACGCGCGGGCGCGGAGACTCGCCCGCGAAGAGTTAATTTCTCCCCCATGATCGGCGGGTTCATCTCCTTGGCGTCCAGCCTCGAGCGCGAGACGCTCGAACGGCTTGAGAAATATCTCACGGGCCGCGGCACGGCGTGCTGGGTGGGCCCTGCGGGCGAGGACTCCGATCGCTACGCCCTCTTCGTGCACGAGGCCGACGCCGACGGCGCGCGCCGGGTGCTGCGCGACATCGCGTTGTCCGAAAGCGACGAGTCCGACGAGGCGGGCGGCGAGCTGGTCGAAATCCGCTGCGAGCCGGGCGAACGCGACGAGATCGCCGCGTGGCTTCAGTCGCTGCTCGACGAGCAGGACGAGGAAGGTTCGCAGGTTTACTTCTACCGTCCGCACTACGAGGCCTTCCTCGACGCCCTGCTCGCGCAGGCGCGCGGCGAAATCTCCGTCGTGCTGCTGCGCGGCCTGCAGGCATTCCTGCCCGATCCCGCGCGCCGCCTGATGATGAGCCCCGCGCTGCGGGAGTTCTTCCAGTTGATCGACGCGGTGAGCGAAGAAGATGATGAAACCTGAAATCGGAAATATGAAAAAGGGAATGTCCTCTCGTTCGTGGTAAAACACGGCGGTAAGCTTTCACGCTTTCGCGCCGTTTTCAGGTTTCACATTTCATCTTTCATCTTTCCGCATGTCCCTTTCCTTCGTCGCCGTCGACACCGAGACCACCGGCCTCGACTTCGAGAACGATCGCCTCATCGAGCTGGCGGCGGTGCGCTTCGAGAACGGCGTGCCCGTCGCGGAGTTCGAGGCGCTGTTCTCGCCGGGTGATCGCACCCTCTCCCCCGTCTCGCGCCTCATCACCGGACTGACGCCGGAGCAACTCGCAGCCGCACCCCCGGCGTCCGAATCGCTGCGCGCCTTCCTCGCGTTCGTCGGCGACGCGCCGCTGGTGGCGCACAACGCGCCCTTCGACGCGCACTTCGTGCGACGGACGCTGGAGGCGGAAAGTCTGCCGCCGCTCCCCGGCGTCTGGCTCGACTCGCTCCCGCTCGCGCGTCTGGCCTGGCCCGACTGGGAGAGCCACCGTCTCGACTTTCTCGCGGAGCGTCTGGACCTTGCCCGCGACGGCGAGCATCGCGCTTTGCCCGACGCGCGGCGCGCCGGGCTGCTGTTCCTCGCGGCACGCGAGCATGCGCGCACAACGCTTTCCGCGAACGCATGGAACGATCTCGTCCGCCTCTCGGCGGAATTGCCCGATTGGAACCTTGTGTTTTCGGGAATGGGGGGGGCTGCCGGGTCGAAGCCTGCGCCGGGGGTACCCCATGCCGGCACCGCGCTGTCGGTATCGGCAGACGAGTCGTCGACGGATCTGATCGCGGAGGCGGTGACGGCGATCCTGAAAGCCGGGGAATTCGTCGCGCTGGAAACCCCTGCGGGCGCGAACGATCTGCGCGCCGCGTGGTCCGCAGCACTTGCCACCGCCGCCAACGCCACCACTCCGGGCGGCGCGCGCACGCTCTTCGCCGTTCCGGACACCGCGACCTGGAACCTGCTCCGCAAGTCTGCGGCGGGCGACGCAGGCGATGCGCGTGTCGTCGCGCTGGCCGAGCCTTCCGCCTACCTGAGCCGCGCGCGGCTCAAAGAACTCGCGACGGACCCCGCGCGGATCCCGCCCGCCGAACGCGCGGCGCTGCTCCCGCTCGTGGCCTGGGCCGACACGCACGCCGAGGGTCCCGCCGCCGACGGCCGCGCCTTCTCCCCCGATCGCGCGCGGCCCACGTGGGCGCGCGTGCAATGCAACACGTGGAACGACGATCCCGCGGCGCGGGCCGCGCGCGATGCCGCAGCATCCGCAGGCGTGGTGATCGTCACGCACGCGACCCTGTGCGCGCACGTCGCGCTGGAAGGCGCGCTGCTCCCGCCTTGCGACGCGCTCATCGTCGCCGGCGCGCACCGACTGCCGGATTCTCTGCAACGTTCGGCGGGCCGGGACGTTTCGCTGTTCCGTCTGCGCGACATCCTGCTGCTGCTCCGCGCGATGCCGCAAGCCGACGGCGAGGATCCCGCCGACGCGTGGTTTGAGCCCGACCGCGCCTTCCAGAAGTTCCTGCAAAAGGCCGGGCGCCACGCGGCCAAGCTGCGCCCGCAGGGAGACTTTCGCGTGCGCTACACCGAGCCCGCCGCGCTCGCCTTCGGCGCCGACCCGGCGCCGACGCTGGAGGCCCTGCGCGCCAATGAGGCCTTTCTTCACGACGCGGCGCGCGCGGATTCGGCGCGCTCAGAACCTGGAAAGGCCGATGCGCTCCGCCGTATCGAATCCCGCCTGCGCGCCTTCCGCGTCGATCTCGAGTTCTTGTGTGACGCCCGCGATGCGGGCGAAGGCGACACGGTGTTCTGGTTCGAGGATCCGTCGAACCCGCACAAGGCGACGCTGCGCGCTGCGCCGCGCACGCTCTCCGCCTTCGGCGAAACGCTGCATACGTTGTTCGGCGCGGCGGCATTCGTCTCCCCGGCGCTGGTCGCGGGATCCCGCGCGGACGCGACACGAGAGCGCGAAGCGTTGCCCTTCCTCCGCGCGGCGGGGCTTTCCTCGCCCGACCATCCCGTGACGACCCGCGCGCTCCCCGACCCGGGCACCCCGCCGCGCTTTCTCATGCTGCCCGCAGCCCCGTTCCTGGGGACGGGCGAGCAGGCGGAGACCTTCGCCCGCTACTTCGCGGAGGTCGCCCTCGCGGCGCGCGCGCATGAGGCGGGAGGCTCCTTGGTGTTCTGCCCGTCGCAAACCGCCTTGCGCGCGCTGCACGCCGCCTTGCGGCGCGCCTTGCCGTCGGAGATTCCACTGTGGGCGCAGCATGCCGACGGCAACCGCGAGGCGCTGGCGCGCCTCTACGCCACCGGGCGCGGCGGCTTCGTCCTCGCCACCGACGCGGTCACGGGCCTGCGCGACGCGGACGGCCTTTCTCCTGCGCGCTGGATCGTGACGCGCATGCCTCTGGCCCCGCCGCGCGATCCGCTGCTGGAGGCGCGCGGGGAACTGCTGCGCGAGATGGGCGGGAATCCGCGCACGGAGCTGTGGCATCCGGCGGCGGTGCTGCGGCTCAAGCGCGAGTGGGACGCACTGCGTCGGGACGCGAACGCGCCCTCCACAATCTGGCTCCTCGACGGCCGTGCCGCGACCGAAGGGCTGGGCGCGCGGCTGGCGGCAGCGCTCGGCGCAACGGCCGAAGCAGTTTCGGATTTGGAAAAGTTAAGGGATTCAATCGAGAACGATAGAGTTGCGCCGGGCGGAGCCCTGTCCTAGAGTGATCCCATGTGTTGTCACCCCCGCGCAGGCGGGGGTCCAGACTGGAGACAGATGACAACAACGGGGCTCGTTGCGGGCGATGCTTCGCAGTCTGGATTCCCGCCTACGCGGGAATGACGAAGCCAAGAGCTAATATTCCCCTATGCTCCGCTTCGCCTCCGCCTTGCTCGCGGGCCTCGTCCTCTCCGGCTGCTACAGCTTCTCGGGCAGCACCTTGCCCGACCACCTCAAGTCGCTGCGCATTTATCCGGTGGAGAACCGCACGCTCGAGCCTTCGATGCCCGATCGCATCTTGCTCGGACTTCAGGACGGCTTCCGCAGCCGCAGCAGCCTGCGCCTCGTCAACGGCGCGGCGGACGCGGAGCTTTACGGCACCTTGCTGCAGTACTCGCACACGCCCCTGACGACCTCGGGCAGCAGCGTCACCAACTGGCGCGTGGACATCCTGTTCAAGGCGGTGTTCGTGGACAGGACGCGGGGCGACACGCTGTATACGAGCAACGCCGTGCCGGGCTTCGGTCAGTATTCGCCGGATGCGGGTGAGACCGAGGAAACGGGCAAGGCCCGCGCGATTCAGAACCTTGTCAGCACGGTGCTGGATCACACGGTTCTGGCGTGGTAAGGGAGCTTTTAGCCATTAGCCGATAGCCGTTAGCTGAAAACAAAGACAACGGAATTCAGGAAATCGTTCGACAGACTCGAGACTTTCGGAAATTCCACCCGAAAATCGCCATCATTTCGCCTGTGTTTTTTGTCTTGGCTAATGGCTATCGGCTATCGGCTAACAGCCCTTAGCCAAAACTCAATTCTTCAACTTCCCCAAAATCGCGTCCACGCTCTTTCTGAAGCTGTCGTCCTTGTCCATCGCCTTCTCGATGGTCTTGATCGCATGCACCACCGTGCTGTGATCGCGGCCGCCGAAGCGTTGTCCGATGGACTTGAGTGACGCCGAAGTCAGCTCCTTCACCAGGAACATCGCGAGCTGTCGCGCCTGCGCGACTTCCTTGGTGCCGCGGCCCTGTTCCAGAATCTTGTCCGCCTCCACCGCGAAGTAATCCGCCACCATCGTGGTCACGTCCTCCGCCGTCACGCGCTTGCCCGCCGCGCGCTGGGCGCCCGTGCGGCGCACGATCTCCTCCGCCAGCTCCATCGTGATGTCCGCATGCTGGATGGACGCTTGCAGCAAGAGCTGGCGAATCGCGCCCTCGAGGATGCGGATGTTCGAGTCGATCGCCTCGGCGAGGTACGAGATCACTTCTTCGGAGATGTCGAGGTTGAGCGCCTGTGCCTTGCGGCGCAGAATCGCCTCACGGGTTTCCCGATCCGGGAGCTGGATGTCCACGAAGAGGCCCCACTGAAACCGGCTCACCAAACGATCCTGCAACCCCTTCAGTTCGCCCGGCGGCGCGTCGCTGGTCAGCACGATCTGTTTTTGGCTCTGGTGCAGGAAGTTGAACACGTGGAAGAATTCTTCCTGCGTGCGATCCTTGCCCGACAGGAACTGCACGTCGTCCATGAGCAGCACGTCCACCTCGTGACGGTAGAACGCCGACATCTCGTTGATCCGATTATGCTGAATCGACTCCACGAACTCGCGGTAGAACGCCTCGGACGTGACGTAGCGGATTTTCTTGCCCGGAAGCTCGCGACGCACGTGGTTGCCGATGGCCTGCAGACGATGCGTCTTGCCCAGCCCCACGCCGCCGTAGATGAGGAGCGGGTTGAAACGCGTGCCCCCGGGCTCCTTGGCCACCGCCAGCGACGCCGAATAGGCGAACTGGGAGTTGCTGCCGACCACGAATTCCTCGAAGGTGTAACCGGGGTTGAGGTCGATGGCCGGCATGCTGCTGAACGGCACCGCCGGTGCGTGGTTCAGGGGGCTTTGCGGCACCGACTGACGGCGGAAGCGGGCCTTCAGACGACGCCCCGTCGCCTCGAAAAAACAGATCTCGATGAGGCCCGCGTAGGCCTGCGCGAGGTGGTCCACGTCCAGCGGATCGGGGACGCCCAACACCAACGTCGAATCCCCCACCTCCTGGATGCGGAGCGGGGCAATCCACTGGGTGTACACGTCGTCGGAGAGCTTCTCGCGCAGGCAACCCGCGCTGGCCTTCCACATGCCCGACCAGCTCCCCGAAGTCAGATCCGGGACGGCGGTGCGGGTGGGAACTTCGGTCTCGGGAAGGTTCGACTCGTAGGGCATCGTGCGTCCGGAATATGGGGGGCGGGCCCGTCAAAAAGGCCGGTCGCAATGATACAAATCCCGTGTTGACAAGGGGTTAAAAGATTGGGGAATGGGGCGCCCGTGTCGCTCGGCCGCAGGGGCCACAGGCGCGAGATTTCCTAACTTTTCCCTTCCTTTGACACGCGGGATGCGACGATCCCGTCGAAACGGCGCGAATCCATGCAAGAAAATCTTTCCACGACGTACGCGCTTTGGGGTGGCCTCGCCCTCCTGTTGGCCTTGCAGGCCGCGTGGAGCCTGTTCCTCGCCTACCCCGCGGCCTTCGAGCGCATGCTCCGCCGCGGCCGCGCGTGGGTGTATATCCCGCTGCGCTGGAAGGGCTTCCGCAAGCTGCAGATTCTGTTCCTCGCGCGCCTCTTGCTGCTGGCCATCGCGGCCGACGCGACGTGGCTCCTCGTCCACCACACCGGACGTCGACACACGCTGTGGATCGTCGCCTTCGTCGCGGTCACCTACCTCGCCGCCGCGTGGCTGCAGGCGTTCTGGAACGGCATCCGCTACAAGCAGCAGGAAGACGCGTATTACCTCGTCCACGATGAGCTGCGCGCGAAAATGGACCGGGAGAACAAGGACTACGGCGACGCGCAGCTGCGCAGCCTGTCCTCGTACCAGCACCAGCAGCAACTGCGCAAGGCGGACGAGGAAGGGCGCTTCCTGCAGGCCCTGACCGCGGAGGCGCGCCGCTTCCGCCAGCCCCGCCCCGCCTCCCAGCCCGCCGAACCCGCATGAACGTGTCCCCCGCTCCGGATCCCCGCGAAGGGACCTGGAGGGAACGCCTGCGGGGCGGTCCGCTCTCCCCCGCCGAGGCGCGCGAGTTCGCGACCTTCGCACTCGACAAAGTCTCGCGCACCTTCGCGCTCAACATCCGCGCGCTGCCGGAACCCTTGCGCGATCAGGTGCTGCACGCCTATCTCTACTGCCGCATGGCCGACACCGTCGAGGACGACGACGCCTTGCCGCGCGCCGAAAAATCGACGATGGTGCGTTGCTTCGGCGCGCTGTTCGATCCGGTTTTGGAGCCCTTCGTCGTTGTGGATATGGCAAAGGCCTACGTGGCGCTCTTGCCTGAATCATGGCGCGCCGATGCCGCGCGCACCGATGCTGCATGGGAGAAAATCCTCCTGATGCGCGCGCCCGACTTGATTTCCGCCTTCACGGGATACCCGCCCGAGGCGCAGGCCGCCATCGCCGGCTGCGTGCGCGAAATGTGCGCGGGCATGGCGGAGTTTGCGCTGCGCGAACCCGGCCGCGCCGTGAAGACGGTGGAGGAGCTCGACCGCTACTGCTGGTACGTGGCCGGAACCGTGGGCGTGATGCTGTGCGGCCTGTTCATCGGGCGCGGCGGCATCCCCGCGGCGCGAGCCGCGCGCATGCGCGCGCTGTGCGCCTCCTTCGGCACCGGTTTGCAGATGGTCAACATCCTGCAGGACGTGGGGGACGACGACGCTCGCGGCGTGTCGTGGCTTCCCGCAGGGGTTCCGCGCGCCGCGCTTGTGGCCAAGGCCGCCGGGCACCTGCGCGAGGCGCTGGAGTACACGCTGGCCATCCCGCGCCGCCACCGCGGCCTGCGCCTGTTCTGCCTGTGGCCGCTGCTCATGGCCGCCGAGACGCTTGCGGTGATCGCCGAAAAGGAAGGGACAGGGGATGCGCGGGATGGGTCGACGCGCCCCAAAATCGCCCGGGCCCGCGTGGCGCGCATCGTCGCCCGCACCGGACTGCTGTGGTGGTCGGATGCCTGGCTGCGCGCCGAGTTTGCCGCCTCGGAGGGGCGCATCGCGCGCGCCTTGCACGAACCACCCGCGCCGCATACCTTTGGAGCTCCATGACGCGTTTTTCCCCCGCCGCGCAGCTCCGGCTTCACGCCTTGGCTTTCCTCATCTCTCTGGGGCTCGATCAGATCACGAAGTGGTGGGCGCGCGCGCGGTTTTCCCTGCCGAACGGGGAGCCGAACTACGCCGACTTCATTCCCGTGCTGGGAGAATGGTTGCGCCTGCGACTGGTGTACAACCACGCGGCGGCCTTCGGGATGAAGCCGCATTCCGTGCTCCCCTTCCTCCACCCCATGATGTTCTATGTGGCGTTCTCGATCATCGCCATCATCTTCCTCTCGATCTACTACCGCAAGCTCGGACCCCGCGAACCGCTCGCCCGCCTGGGCATCGCCCTCATCCTCGCCGGCGCGGTGGGCAACAACCTCATCGACCGGCTGCTCATGCACAAGGTCACCGACTTCCTCGACGTCGGCATCCCCGGCGTGGCCGCGCGCTGGCCGGTGTTCAACATCGCCGATAGCAGCGTGACCGTCGGCATCGCGCTTCTTTTGATCCCGCCGCTGTTCGCGCGGCGCTCCGCCGCGCCCGACTCCGCCCTCTCCGAAAGCTCCGATGCCCAACCCGAAATCCAAGACGACCCGCAAAGCCCGCGCGCCGAAGAAGACCGCGAAAAAGCCTAAGGCACCCAAGGCGCCCAAAACGCCGAAGACGCCGAAGGTGTCCAAGGTTTCCAAGGCACCGAAGACCGCGGCAAAGGTTGCCCGGAAGGTTGCCAAGAAGGTTGTCAAGAAGGTCGCCAAAAAGGTTGCCAAGAAGGCCGTCGAGAAAATTGCCCTGAAGGCCGAGCCGACGGTGTACCGCATCGGCGAAGGGGATGCCGGCACGCGCCTCGATCGTTTCTTGGGCGCGCGGCTCGCGGATGCCTCGCGCACCCGCGTCCAGAAATGGATCGAGGGCGGCGCCGTGCGCGTCAACGACGAGCCCGCCCGCAAGAGCCGCACGCTCGATGCCGGGGACACCGTGTCGGTGGAGCCGCCACCCGAGACGGCTTCGGACACGGTGGTTCCCGAGAACATTCCGCTCGACATCGTGCATGAGGACGCGCATCTCATCGTGGTGAACAAGCCCAAGGGCATGGTCACGCACCCGGGCCACGGCGCATCCTCCGGCACCCTCGCCAATGCGCTGGCCTACCGGTTCAAGCAGCTCTCCGATCTGGGTGGCGCCGACCGGCCCGGCATCGTGCATCGCCTCGACCGCGACACCACGGGCCTCCTCGTGGTGGCCAAAAGCAACGCCGTGCACGCCGCGCTCGCCGCGCAGATTACCACGCGCAGCATGAAGCGCACCTATCGCGCCCTCGTCTGGCGCGAGCCTCCGCCGGAAGGCACCTTCGACTGGCCGCTGGGCCGCCATTCCAAGGATCCCACCCGACGCGCGGTCTGGTCGTCGCCCGATGCCAAGGCGGGCATCAAGGCCGCGATCACCCATTACCGCGTTCTCGATTGGTTCCAGTTCGCCGCGCAGGTGGAGGTGAGTCTGGAGACGGGTCGCACACACCAGATCCGCGTGCATTTCGCCCACGCGGGACATCCTGTGGCGGGCGACGTGACCTACGGCGGCGGCGAGTCCATGCTGGGCCGCGTGCCGCCCCTGTTCCAGGCGCCCGCCGCAGGCCTCCTCAAGCGCCTCACCTCGCAGGCCCTGCATGCGGTGAGGCTGTCATTCAAGCACCCGAAAACAAAAAAGCCGATGACCTTCGAAACGCCGCTGCCGGAAGAGTTCACCCAGGCGCTGAAGTGGTTGGAGAAGTATCGGAGAGAAGAGAGCGTTTAGCCGATAGCCTATAGCCTATAGCCATTAGCAAACACAGGTTTTTTGTTTTGGCCATCGGCTATAGGCTAATGGCTAACAGCTCACGAAGAAAGGACCGCGTAGCACCCTTATGAAAAAGCCCCTTGAGTTCGACTTCACCCGCGCCCTGGCCCGCGGCCACGCCTCCTACGACGCCAAGGTCGGCTCGTGGTGGGAAACCCGCGCCGCCGACGCCCCGCATGCCCGCGCCTACCGGCACTCGGCCGAGTATTTGCGCGACGCGCTGAAGAAGGCGAAGGTGAAGGCGCCGGTGATCGTGGACTACGCCTGCGGCGGCGGGCACTTCCTGATGGATCTGGCGAAACTCATCCCCGATGCGCGCATCGTGGGACTCGACGGATCCAAGAAGCTGCTGGCGCTGACGGCGGCGCGCTGCGAAGCCGCCGGGATTTCAGCGTCGATCGTGAACAGCTCGCAGGCGTTCGCCGCGGGCGGTCCACGCGTGCGGCTCGTGCGCACCAACCTCCCCAACTTCAACCTGCCCAAGGGCAAGGCCGACGCGGTGGCTTTCGTGTTCCCCAACATCGCGCCGGGACCCGACGACCAGCCGCTGTATGACCGCAACGGATACCTGAACCGCGGCGACGCCGCGGTGGCGAAGATGCTGGCCCGCTTCCGCGAGATGGATCCCGAGGACGAAGTCATCACCGACGAGCCCGACATCCTCTTCGACGGTTACATGACCGAGCGCGTGCTCTCGCGCAACATCCGCGCGCTGCTGAAGCCCAAGGGACTGTGGATCAAGGTGGACTACGCCAACGCCCTGCGCGAGGAGTTGACCGAGCTGTCGCAGTGGCGCTGCCTGTTTTCCGAGTGCGCGTTGGAGACGCCGATCAAGGGCCTGAAGAGCGAGGTGCTTTTCAAGATCCGCGACAACGAGTTCCGCCGCTCCAGCGTGATCCTCGACGTGTATCACCAGACCCGCGACGAGTCCGACAAGACGGGCGGCTACTTCATCACGAAGTTCGAGGCGGCATGATCCGGACTGCTCTTACCTGAAGTAGGGCCTGTATTCGGTCTCGATTCCGCCGACTCCCAGGCTGAGCGCGTAGCGGAATCCCGTCGCCTCCCCTGCCGGCGTGGCCCGCTGATCGATCACGCCAACATACAGGTTGGCGCGCTTGTACCTCAAGCGAACACCGCCGTCCACCCCGAACGCAATCTTGTCCGGGCTGCCCTTCAGGAAGTAGTCCGTGTTCATTCCCGCCCGCAGGGATAGTCCGTCTCCGAACACCGGAACCACGACATGCGCGTTCGGGGCCGCATGCAGGAGGAAAATCGAATAGGCGACGGGCCCGAACAGCCCGCCGGGATTCAAGGGCCAGTATCCGCCCGGCTGCGTCTGTAAGACATACGCCACGCTGGCGGCCATGAAGATCAGCCCGTTTCCGGAAATCCGCCATCCGCCCAGCTCATTGAGGAATGCCAGCGTCAGAATGCTGCTGCCAACATACACCTTGCCACCCCAGTAGCTTTCGTAAAGCTCCATCAAGTTGATCCTGTTGATGGATTTCCCACCCAAGCCAAGATCCACCGAGAAAAACATGGCGTCCACGCTGTCCCGCACGGTCAAATTCCGGGTCATGAAGACGGTACGCACCACTTTCTCGTCCTGGATGGGCTCAGTTTCGTAGTCAAGGCGGTGCGAGTAGCGATATCGGAAAGTCGAGGAGTTCCACATGTACTTGAATCCAGGATTCTCCCGGTAGCCGATGTACGACATGCGGTATGCCGTCCCGCTGTCGCTCCGCCCCGCGACCTCGATTCGTAGGGGAATCAACTTCTGGTAGACAGTGGAATCGGTTGCATGGCGAACGCCTCCTTCTAGCCTCGCGACACTATCCTTACCCCCATCCCGCAATCCGCCTGTCAGGCTGTGGAGATAAATGGGTCCCTGTTTTAGGAAAGGGAAAGCCACCATGGCCGTATCGACCGTGTCCGAAACGGCGGAGGCGGCCAAGGCGATGGAGTAAAGCAGAAGTCCGGTCATGTCCGTTTCTGAATATTAATACGAACGAAAGGTTCGACTTCAGTTCCCAGCAACTTCTCTCCCTGGCAACATCGGCAGCAGGGGCAGGGTGTAAATCCCCACCCCTAGGCAGGTGACGACCTGCAGTGCCAGTCCGCGCCACGACTGTTTTTCGATATCCGCCGGTTTTCGCCTTTTTCCGGCCCCCCTGAAAATCCCCTTTGACAGCCGACCCAATAGATTTAGATTGATATTCAGTCTCAATCTTAATCATGCGCATGAAGAACCCCGCATTCCCCGCCCGAGGGCTGCCTTGCAGCGTCCTGATCCTCGCGACAGCCTTGTCCGCCCACGGCGCTGAGGACACGGCTTCAATCCCCGTCGCACGAACGGCCCCGCCCGGTAATCCGCAGGAGACCGTCGTGGAGTTTGAGTCCATGCAGGTGCGGGGCGCGCGCGCGGAGGAAACCCGCAAAGCTGCCCTTGAGGGGCTGATCCTCGACATGCGGGCGCGGCGCAGCGCCCCCACCGATCTCAAAGCCACCCTGCAAGCGGCTCCCGGCATCCATCTCCGGCAGAACGGCGGCGCGGGATCCGATTTCAACCTTAATCTCAACGGGTTGCAGGGCAAGGCCGTGCGCGTGTTTCTGGACGGCATCCCTCTGGATGCGAGAAGCGCGGACCTGATCCTGTCGAACCTCTCGGTCGAGGAAATCGAGCGCATCGAAGTTTACAAAGGGGTGCTCCCTACGGAGCTGGGCGCCGACGCGTTGGGCGGAGGCATCAATCTCGTGACCCGGCGGCTCACGCGGGACGCTGCAGAGGCGAGCTATCAGATCGGTTCCTTTGGGGAGCATCGCCTCCAAGGCATCGTCAACAAGACGCTGGGTGCCGCTGGATACGCGCGCGTCGACGCGGGATGGGCCAAGGCCGACAACGATTACGAGATGGATGTGCTGGCGACGGATCCGGTCACCCGAAAGCAGGTCAAGCGACGAGTTCGCCGCTTTCATGACGGCTACACGATGCTCAACGCCGACGTCCGTGCCGGAGTGCGAAACGACCCGTTTCTGGGAAGCCTCGAGGCGGGGTTGCGCTGGAACGGCCTGCAGAAGGATTATCAACACGGCGCTTCGGCCTTCGCCCCCTATGGCGAGGTGGAAGGCGGCTTGACCGAACTCGCTCCCCGAATCGATTGGAACCGCAATTGGCTTAACGGCCGATTGAAAAGCGGGCTGCGCGCGGAATCGATTTGGAGCCACGCCGAACTCGTCGACACAAGCGGCCGCCAATATTATTGGGACGGCACTTCCGACAGCTCGGCCCGGCCCGGCGGCGAAATCGATCCCAACCGCAAGGCGCGACCCGAACTGGATACCCGCCTCATCGCCACGCGAAGCCGACTACGGTACGATTTCGACAGCACGCGAGCGCTCGTCTTCAATTACGTCTGGCTTGGACTCAAACGCGAAGGTTCCGATCCGTATGGCGAACGCCTGATCGGATCGAACATCGATCCGCTCGCCATCCCGACGACCTATCACCGCCATTATCTCGCGATGGGCTTCGAAGGGCGTCCTGCGGGTGGCACTTGGGGTTATGAGGTGATGGGCAAGGCCTACGCCTACGCCCTGCGGGGAGCCACCGGACGTGCCGGATACTGGGATGGCAGTTATACCCGGGAGCAGGGTGTCGACTACGGGGGCGGGGGCGCGGTGAAGTGGATTCCGGGCTCGGGCTGGACGCTCCGGTTGGCCTACGAACGTGCATTGCGCTTCCCGGATCAGGACGAACTGCTGGGTGACGGATTCTTCACGCTGCCGAACTACACCCTGAAGCCGGAGCGAAGCCACAACGCGAATCTCGGTGCGGCTTGGGACAACGGTCGTCCCGCCACGGGCCGGGTCATGACAGAAGTCAATCTGTTCGCGCGCCTGCAGGATGACATCATCATGCAGCGGAACCAAGGGCTGGTTTTCTCCGTCTACGAGAACGATGCTCGGGCGCGCAGCGCCGGCGTCGAAATCGGCGCGCTGTGGCGCCCGTGGACGGGAGGCAAGCTCGACGGCAACGCCACCTACCAAAGCCTGCGCAAGCAAAGCGCGGTGGACAAGAGCGAGGAGTACCTGCTGGGATCGCGGCTTCCCAACATCCCGTACCTTTTCGGGAACGTCGGAGCAACCCAGCAGATCCGCTCACTGGGTTTCGACGGCGACGAGCTTGAACTGTCGTGGACGGCGCGCTACGTGCACGAGTTCCTCCTCTACCCCGTTCCGAAGGAGAGCGAGGGAACCCTCTTTTGGCAAAAGCCCGACGTGGACACCGAGTACCTCATCCCGTCGCAATTCCTGCACAACCTCGGTCTCACCTACCACGCCCCCGGTCGCCGCTTCAGCTTGGGCCTTGAAGCCCGAAATATCCTCGACTCGGACGCGTACGACAACTTCCGCGTGCCGCGGCCCGGTCGCTCGTGGCACGCCAAGCTCACTGCCCGCTATTAATCACGCTAAATCACTCAAACCCGGAGAACCCATGAACACCCGAAAAACCTTCACCCTCGGACTCGCCCTTTCGGCGGGCCTTCTTGCCGCCGGTTGCATCGGCGACAGCGGAGGCGGCAACGAGACCTCAACCGGTCGCTATCTGATCATCACGACCAACCCCGACGGCCAAGGCTACGCCGCCACCTTCGCCGACGTACCCACGGGAGAGGTGGACATCGCCTCGAGCCCGAACGCCGTTCAGGTGCAGACCGGCTGGGGTTCCGGCGCCCAGTTCCAGGGCTCGGACTTCTTCATCATCGCCAGCTACACCGGAACCTCGGGCATCCACAAGTACACGGTGAACCCGAGCGGCAAGATCGTCGACGGGGGCGTGCTCACGGGCGACACCCACTTCCATGTAGCCTCGGCATCGAAGGGCTACTACTACGACGCCTCGCTGGGAAAAATGAAGATTCAAACCTTTAATCCCGTCACGATGGAGCGCACCGGCGCCATCGATCTGGCTTCGCTCACCAAGGGCGACGCGCAGCAGGTCGCCGGCGACCAGCTCATGGTCTCGCACGCGGGCAAGCTTTTCGTGAACGTCTCCTATGGCGACAGCCTCTTCGCGTCCTCGTTTATCCTCTCCAAGTACGACACGGGCTATGTGGCCGTGATCGACATCGCGACGAACACGCTGAACAAGGTGATCAAGGCTCCCGGCGTTCCCTTCGGGTTCGGCTACCCCGCCGACATGACCTGGTCGTTCACCGACAATCAGAACAACCTCTACCTGATCTCGCCCTTCAACAAGCCGTGGAGCAATCCGGGCGATCGCTCCGGTCAGATTTGGCGCGTCTCGGGAACCACCGCCGACTTCGACGGTTGGAAGGCGGACTCCACCCACTTCGGCGGCCACCGTTCCATCATGGGCGGGCACTTCCATGGCGGGAAAATTTACTCATCGTTCTGGAGCGAACCGGTCACCGCAGGCTTCGGGAACTTCACCGCCGACGTGATGCACGGCGTGAGAATCGATCCGGTGTCCAAGGCGCTCACCCCGTTGACGGGCTCTCCCCTGTTCCGTTTCAACGCCAACACCCCGATCCATGAGGTGGACGGCAAGCTCTACTTCTCGGTGCTCAACGCCACCTACAACGGCATGTACGAGATGTCGGGCGACTCGCTCAAGGCCCGCTTCACCGCCAAGACGGGCGGCGCGATCCTTCACCTCCACAAGATGCAGTAACTGGATACCCGCCGAGGAATCGACCATGAAGAAAATCGCCGGAAAATTTCACCTCGTCCTCGGCCTCTTGACCGGGCTGGTTTTCGCCTTGGTTTGTTTGACGGGCGCCCTCCTCGCCTTCACCGAGGAGGCGCTCAATGTCGCCAACCGCGATCACCTCAAGGTCGTCCCGCGCGACCAGCCTCGCGTGCCGGTGGAAACGGTGTTGGAGACTTACCGCAAGACATACCCGAAGGAAATGGTGTTCGTGTTCAACGAATACCGTCAGCCCGACCGTTCGTACGACTTTTTCTCGGCGGTCCGGAACGAAAAGAACCCGGAAGAGTTCGGCGGCTACAAGATGGTCTATGCCGATCCTTACAGCGGCGAAATCCTGCACGTCGACAAGGGGACGCTCGACTTCCTCGTGCTTGCAGTCGGCATGCACGTCAACCTCCTCTTGGGTGACTTCGGCCATGAATTGATCCGCTGGTGCACGCTGATCTTCTTTGTGCAGCTTCTTGCCGGCTTGATCCTGTGGTGGCCACGCAGCCGCGCAGCACTACAAAGCGCAGTGCGCTGGGCCTGGAATTCGGGCAAGCGCCGTCGGCTTTACGACGCCCACCGCACCGTCGGATTCTACGCCGCAGTGGGGTTGCTCGTCATGGTCTCCACGGCGCTTTTCATGTCATGGACTTGGGTCTCAAAGCCGGTGACGGCCGCTTTCGGAGGCGACCCTTCCCTCGTTCATGGTCACGACGAGGAGCATGTGCACGAAAGGCGCGGTGAGGGCCCCGAGTTCTCGTACGCCGAATTGGGACGTCGCCTCTTCGCAGCCCAGCCGCACGCGAACCAGATGACTTATCTCATCCCCTTCCCTGACACCATCCGCACGATCACCTTGAAGACCCACTCGGGTTCGACCTTCCTCAACTTTTCGGTGGGCGCCCCCATGGAGTTCGATCGAGTGACGGGCGAGCAGGACACCAGCCCCGAGGCACAGGGCGAGGCACGCAACGCCAAGATCTTCGCGACGAACCTGCTCATCCACATGGGGTTCTGGGGTGGCACGCCGACCAAAATTCTTTACTTCGTGCTGGGCCTGTTAGGAGCGTCGCTCCCTGTGACGGGATTCTTTCTTTGGTACGGCAAGTACAAGCGGCGCAAGGCCGGCCGCATCGTGCCGGATGATGAAGACGCTTTGGGAATTTCGGACAATCAACCCTGAGGCCGTCCCGGCAGCATCGGCAGCAGGCGTAGGGTGTAAACCCCCGTGCCCAAGCCGATAGCGGCCGCGACGAAGTACACCGCGCGCAAATCAAAGACGTCCCACAAGAGCCCCGCGGCCAATCCACCCAGCGCGGTGGGGATGCCGGAGTAAAAGAGCGCACCGAGTGATTGGAGCGGCGGGCGATCGGCGACCTTGAACTGCCGGTCGATGAAGAGATTGAACCCCACCAGCGCTCCCGAGAAGAAGCAGCCGTGGAACGCGAGACCGACGAGGTAGGTCGCGTAGTCGTCGGCCACGCCGAGCAGGCCGAGCTTGATGGTGGTGCCGAAAATCCCCATGCCAATCACGGCGCGCAGGCCGCGCCGTCGCACCAGCCATGCGCACAGAAACATGAGCGGGATCTCGAAGGCCGGGGCCACGATCCACGCGAAGCTGATGGCCTCCTGCCCGCGCCCGAGCCGCGACACCACATAGTTGCCTTGCACCAGAGTGGCCATGGCATTGGCGAAGTTCATCACCCCCAACGTCCACAACAGGCGGCTCGCGCGCGGGGTGGAGAGCAGGCGGAGTGCCCGGCGGAACCCCGGCGTGCGGCGCGGGTGCGGCGTGACGAGAATATCCTCGGGCGCCTGGCGCGGATCGCGCGGACGAAAGCGCGTGAGGGCGAGCGGGATGGTGACCCAGAACGCGAGCCCGAAAGCCAGATACAGCCAGGCCAGCTTGTCCGCACCGGGCTGGTAATAGCTGCCCACGCACCCGGCAAGAAACCCGGCGGTGCCCAAGCTGCGGATGAGGAAGTAAACGCCCTGCCCCTTGTCGCGCGTGGCCTCGAGCGCGCAGGCGGCGGTGAGCGGGTGGATGCCGGCGCTGCAGAACAGCGAGGCGAAGAACAGGAGCAGCACGGCGGCGAAGCCTTGAACCCACGGGAGGAGCGCGATGCCGAGCCCCGCCCCCGCCAGCGCCAGCACGAGCGGAAGACGTGGACCCTTGAGGCGGCGGATGGCGGCCACCTGAGCCATGGGGGCGAGGATGCCGGCGGCATATCCCGCGCCGAGCAGGATGCCGATTTGCAGGG